>CAJNOQ010000471.1:0-49648 GCA_905250885.1 Didymodactylos carnosus | reverse complement strand
AAGTGAAATATAGGTATGAATCTCAACAGAGAAGACTATATAAATATCATTTTCTAATGAAGATAAATCTGCAGGCTCATTTTCAAGAATTGGGTATAAAAGAAAATTAGAGAAAAAAAAAGCAAAATATTATTTATAGTTATACTCAGTTAGTCTGTAAAAATGTATAAAACTGCTTGCTATGAACCTCAAGGAAAATATTCAGAAGATTTCTTCATCTTAGCACCTTGTTGACACGCCCAGGGCGTGGCAATAGCTTCCTGTTGACACGCCCAGGGAGTGGCAATAGCTTCTTGTTAACACGCCCGGGCGTGGCAATAGCTCCTTGTTGACACTCCTGGGAGTGTCAATAGACTCACCCAAAAAAAAAATGCGACTTCTGCGGATCAAATTAAGTCGCATTAGTGTGTCTTATTTGCAAGGAATAAGGCACATTAATGCGACTTAATTTGAGCCTAAATCGCATTTTTTTTTAGAGTGTACTATTATTTAGATGCTCTGCTGTTGGTAATGAGTGCTCATCTTGAGAAATTTGATCCATGGAAAATGTCTATCCAGTGATCATCAATCAAGTTGTTATATAAGCTCTTAGGCTTTGTATATTGTTACGAAATTCTATCATATCATTCCTTTTTTATTTGTATGAGCAGTCTCACTCATCGCTTATCTGTATTTCTACTCATGACTCTTTCTTGTCTCTTTGTCTGTCTCTTAACTCTTCCCGCCTTACATAAGAATACTGTTTCTTGTTTTTTAACACGATTGTTTTCACATAAATTAACGCAGATCTTCACACTGGTACTAACCATTTGTGCTGTGTAAAAAAACCTAATGAGTACAATATACATTACAGCTACACAAAAGTCCACTGAAAGTTTGTCACAAAAATATTGATGCAGTAGTTACAGAGTATTTCAACTGATCAATCTCTCATCAGCAGGTGCTTGAAAAAATGTCGGAAAAGTGTTGCTATCAATTAATGGAAAATTGACAAGAATTAGATTTTGTGTCCGCTTCTCTAATGAGTCCGTTGTTGAACTATGCATACGATTAGAAAATTCAACAAGCTATAAGTAAGTTGTTGAAGCTAATAAAACTACTCAGATGGCAGACTGAAAGGAATTTTTTATTATAGGAAGAATGAAATTCACTCATAAAACATCTCAGATCATCAAGTGAGTTCAATATTTGACATCAGAACTAGGCTAACACTGGATGATTCAAGAGCAGAGAAAATGACTCTTTTCTAACAAGTTTTTCCATTCTCATAATTATTGATAATTTATGCTTTCTTCATCAAGGAATAATACAATGTCTGTTTGCACTTGCTCCGAATAGCATGAAGAATTTGGTGTTATTATTACACATAGTAGGAATAAATAATTATATTAAATACTTCTAAAACGATATTTCAAATTTTCAACTTCTTCCAGTACGAGAATGTGGTATAGATTATATGATACTATTAAGAGACTCACTATCACGTGAAAATTCTCTTATCCATGGTCTTGATGAGACGTTATAAAAGTTTTCGCTCCTCTACATAAGTCTGGATATATCATATCCGAGCAGATAATTGTTTTATGACACATGGTTCATCTTTTAACATTCAACCCGGGCCGATATTCTATTAACAATACCTATTCATAAGATAAATAACTATACGTAAACTTTTGGTATAAGCCATTGTTATACAATAAAAAAAATGTACAAGGAAAAGATTGCCTTCCTTTCTATCCCTCATCAAATTTGCACATCAATATCATTGAATTACATTTTTCATACTAATCTTGAAAATTTTCAGTTAATTTCGAGGATCCATTAATTTTTGAGAGTTACCCGGCTAGAGAATTTTTTTCCTCATTACGAATGACTGATACATTAGTTAAATTAATCTCATGAGTGAATATAACAGGAGAATAATAATCATTTACTGAAAATTATTTGTTTTTCAGTATGATAATGGAATTAGTTCTTCGTATCGAGTTGTAGATCTGATTAAGTGCATCCGTTCTTAAAGATCACATAGAAATAGGAAGTCAACAATGTTTGGGTACTATTTTTCTCCTCTGAACGGCTCTTATCTAAGTTTCTCCTGTTTTCTTCTTCAAATCGAGTAATTGAGCTATGACGTAACTTTATCAGTATTATTGAATTAATTACTCAGCCGTATGTTCGCCTAACGTTAAATTTAATGAATTAATGAAGTAGAAATAGATGGATCATAAAAGGAAACACTTTTTCTCTTTTTTTTTAGTGGAAGTTGTTGTCATAATAGTGGAAGAAAAACAGCTTAATACTATAGTTTCGCTTTTTTTTACACGATTAATCAAAGTGATCATTGTTCCATATATTCTCATCGATATACAGGAAACGATGTAAGCCAGCGTTAAAATGATCCGCTTCTTGTCTAAATCTCTATTTTTTTTTCAAACTTCCGAATGACTTTTTTTATATTTGTAATGGATCTATTAATAATAAGTAAAAAGAAAAAAGAAAAAAAAAAAAAAAAGTTATTTAAAAATATAGTTATTGTCATGCTTTTTGATTATCTTTTTTGTTAAATATGTAGATTGTGTGTTGTATAAAGAAAAACTTTTTGTTTTTTCAGAAACGATGAAATTCGAGCTTCCATTTTTCCGCCTTTCTTTCTCTATCTATACACGTTTTCTTTTTCTCATTCTTTACTGCGTGCATGAAGAGAGACAATTCGATGGATTTTCAAATATGCATTGTGAACAGATTATATATATATATATATGTATGGCTGCTGAAGATCTAAAGAAAAAAAAAAGAAATTGGATCATAGTTGTTTTCCATTTTTTTGATAGTTATAATATAGTAGAGAAACGAAAAAGAAAAAAGTACCATGATGTGTGGTTTCAACCATCAATATAAAAAGATATAAAATTTGTGTATGTTCTGTTCTGTTCTACGAAGATATAATAGTAAAAAAATACTGAAAAAAGAAAAATAGTGGAAATACTAGAGCATATTAATGAAAAAACTAAAGGATAGTTGTAATAACAATAAAAAGTTTATATTAAAAAAGAAAATGGTTCTTTTCTGTAATGAGGAAAAAAAATTTTTTTTTTCTGCTGCTCTATCCAAGTCGCGTGTGACACTAGTAGAAGAATGAAAATATTGTTAAACTAAAAGAAAAATCTACACACACAGATGAAATTGAGTAAAATGTGTATAGAATGATTTTCTAACTAGCTATTCACGCGGATGCCAATAGGGAACAGAATATGTAAAGAAAAGAAGGAAATTCTAGAAATAAAGATGAACATAGAAAAAAGGACGTTGGGATAGAGATGATAATTTTAAATATGTAAAAAGCCAAGGAAAGAGACAACATCTTCTTAAAACAAAACAAAAAAAAATCTAACAAAAAACGACGATGTACCTTGATAATAATAAAGTTTTAATTGATCATCATACACCAGAAAACCAACAATTTTATTATCTGTTTTGTTGCTACTTCATGTGATTGACAAAGTTAGCAAAAAATACACGAACAAGAAAAGAAAAAAAAGAATACTAATAAATTAAATAAAAACAATGAAAATAAGTATTTGTATACACGAAGACATACATCATGTTTTTATTTGATAGTGCCTATTGTAATTAGTTAAAAATATGCTAAATTCATTTCGAAAGTGGGTACAAAGTGCTGTGGATGTTACATTAGATCCACCTCAAATTGATCAAACACCGACTAATCATCATCATGTTCAATTATCGACTCATTCAACTAACTATTTATCGAGACCAATGTCAATGGATAATTTTAATAATTCGACTAGTCGACGGCGAAGTTCATCATCAACTCTACCGTTACGTTTACCCATATTACCACCTTCATCACCTGAAATCGATTTAAGTCATTTAAATAGAGACGAACAAGAACATATAGCAGCTGTTTTAAGACGAGCGAGACAAGTTGAACAACAAGAACAACATCAACAACCAGATAATTTTGCTACTGACACTATATCAACATCATCGTCAACTTCTTCTAGTATAAACGACGGGTAAGTTCAACAAAATGAATAACAATCAATTAAAATTTTAAATAACTGAGCATTTACATATTTTACATATAGTATGGAATATTCAACTTTTTTAAAACTTTTGACTGCTTGAAAATCATTTTTAGTCACACATTTTAGTCCACTATACTAGTATTCACACACTATATAAGGTTTATTATCTCTATTTATTGAAAAACAGTGTATTAACTGTTAAGACATCATAGGGATTAGTGTTGGTTTCGTAAACATACTGATATCTATCAGAATTGATCATACGACAAAATAATGACAGAGCAGTTGAGTGTACGTGTTGTTTATCATTTCAATTAGTAATGAGATAAAACGTTCAATGCAATTCACTAGGAAATGTTTTTTCAATTTTTAAGGGTACTTTTATCTATAACAAAGTTTAAAAGTGTTATGTTTATTTTTTTTGAGTTAATATTTCTACCGAAACTTAGAGATGTATAAAGAATAAAACAAGAGAGAAGACAATTGAAAAATTACATGTTGTCGATTCATTAATCTCTTGAGGTCACATATGGTTGTCTAGAACTATAATTTTTAAACAATATGTGATCATGGATGAAATAATAATTATTCGGATATTTTTAGTTTTGAAGGAAACAAAATTCATGTTACAATGCAATTTATCATAAAACAGTTAATTATTTGTATTGTTACTCGTCTCTTTTTGTATTTCAGACAACAGCTGCAGCAACAACCACATGGAGAAGAAAACGGGATTAGTTATTTGCCAGCAATTGAACAACAACAAAATAAACATAATGATGTAGAAAATGGAAATTGTGAAATGTGCCAGAAACAACTTGAACAACCATTATCATCATTATGCTCGAATTGTATAGAAAAACCACGCGTCAGTATTACACTCACACTTTTCTTTTATGATGAAAGGAAGAACAGTTTTTCCTTTTTTTTAGTTGGATAATAATGAGATCCCTACAAAAATGTCATTTAATAAATGTAAGTTGACAGTGGGTTTTTCTTAGGGCTGTTCTTTATATTTAAAGCGTAATCAAATATTTAGATACCGATATTGCCGGAAAACAAATATTTGGTGTTTCAAAATCAAAAATGGCGGTTCCAGATCAACATTCTCAAATAAACGGTTTCGGATATTGGAATAAGACAGAAGAAGATGACATTGAGTCAACAAATAACGTGAATAACATTTATGACAATATTTCAGCTCAAGGAGCACTCGTTGAATCTATTGATGATGATGATGACGATGATGATGATGTTGATGATGATGATAATAATAATAATCATAACGAAGAAGAAGAAGAAGAAGAAGATGCACGGACAACAAATGCTATTGGCGAATATGCATCTTATATTAGTAATCACTATAATTCCCAACCTGTCATAAGTCCAGAAGAAAATAAACCAACATCTTCTCATGAAATAGAATCCTCCGCTAGTAGTGCAAATGTTCTTGATGAACTTGTTGTTATTGTTCCATGTAATAGATTGAATAGTACACGTTTAGGCAGTCTAACAGAGGTGGCTGAAGAAGATTTTCTCTATCAGGGGCCATCATATGCTGAAACAATTCCAATTGAAAATACATCTATCGTTGAACAAACGACTTCCCAACCGCCTCAATATATTGTCGATGAAATTGACGATTATCTATCGTCAGATGAAGAGAATAATAGTCATCATCAACAGAAGCCACAGTTAATCATAGAAGAACGTGATCATATTCAAGAATTAGCGGATACAATAGCAAATATATCGAGAAATTTTCCATTAACACGACCAATAACAACAACCGATAATCTGTTGAAAAAGATTGTTGATATTAATGCTATACAAGAAATGGAAATTGAACCTATTGTAGCAACAGAACCACAAGACGAAATAGTATCAAGACCTGGAAGTCTTAGTCGATCATTAGGTATCCATCAAAAATTAAATCATATAAGTCAAAAATCACTGGATAAAGAACATACTTTAACTATCACAGATGTAACTGAAAATACTAGTCATACTCAACCGCCAAGAATGGACATATTCTCAAAATGTATGCGTCAAGCTGAAAAGAATCTAATAACAGCAACAGGAACAAAGAGTTTGCCAAGAAAAATACCTGAATATAAGGTAATTTGTGATCTCTTTTATTATACTAATGTTATTCTATGTGTTTCTAACATTCTTTTAGGATCCAAAACGTATGAAACGTAATTTACCATCGATTCCATCTTCAATTGCGCTACGACGAACGAATTCTGATTCGCGCTTTTCTCTACCGGATCGTAGTGCCACACAAAATGGTTTCTCAAATCGTTCATCAGATCCAGTATGTTTTCGTGAACATCGATTATTTTTATCTACCGATCCACAAAATACCCATCAATTAAATTCATTACGAGAAGACTTTGATGAAGATTTGCTTGAAATTGATTTAAATACAGTCGGTACAAAAGAGCGTTCAAAAACAGATTCTATTGTTACTCCGTATGAGTTCGCTTCTCAACCTGACTTAACAAAGAACGAGTTGTCTTCCAAAACATGTGCAACTTTAAACAGTTCAAATCATGAACAAGAAGAACATCTACTATCGTTACCACCTAAAGTTCTGCTTAAAGATCAAACAACCAGCACTAACGATCGACATACAACGAAAAAAAAGGTTAAAAGAAAAGATCCCGATGCGCGACAAAAACATAATCTGATAAATGGTATTACAAAAACTGATAATGAGACAAATACAGCAGAAACAACAACAGAAGATTTAGATCAAATTCGGTTACCAACAATAAGACATGGTAGAGTCTATTCTCCGTTCTCATTTTCTTCTCCATGAATTTCACTATTGATTTATTTTCAGAGCAAACATCAAACGAAACATCAAACCGTAAAAAAGTGCAAAAAGTAAGTAATACATGATTGAATTAAAATATAGTTCAATTATTCTATCTTTGCTTAGAGCACATCCACAGAAACCACTTATCCATTTCCAGTATCAAAACTAATATTAACAAAAGATATACATAGTCGTAAAGGTACATAAAAAGTCATTTTATATTTTATATTATTTACTAGAATATTTCATATTTTATTGTTGTGTAGATGGTACGGATCTTGGATTAAAAATCACCGGTGGTCATTCTCTACCGGATTGTACAGAAGTAACAGCCATTATTGAAACAATTAATGAGCATCATCGTAACTACGAAATATTAAAAAACGCTGTGAGAGCAGGTAAATTAATTCGTGCATAATATGTAATTGTTCCACTAATCTTCTCTTTCATTATGATTACCGTAAATTTCTGCTAATTTTTTCATTTAGGAGATGAAGCATTAGAAATTGGAGGTGTTAGTCTTCGAGGTAAAAGTACATTGTTTGTACAAAATTTAATGAATTCAATTCAAGATGAATTTGAAATTGTTGTTCGAAGGTAATTTTCTTAATTTCCGTATGCCTCTTGGACTCGTTTTTTTAAACTATCTTTTTGTTCAGCCAAAAGATTGATGTTGATCAAACTAAAGTTAATTCGTCAGTCCTTCCACTTATTGTTCAACTCAATCCAATTGATATAGTTCAAGAAAAAAAGAATTTATTAACAGCTGACTCGTCATTCGATATGGATATGGAATTTTCGAAATCACGGCGACGGGCCGATAGTTTTCGTCGTTATTCCGAACCAAGAGCAGAGGTTGCTACTGTTGTAATACCATCTAGTATTCCTCTATCAAATGTTGTCAAATCACATTCAACAATGATTAGACCACCAGTAAATATTCCATCCAAATCAACATCAAATACTCTATTACCTAATGGACAACATCATTCTTATTCATTATCTGTTCATGATTTACAGCATACTGGTACAAGTAGTATGCCAAAGGAACGTTTATTTTCTGTCGACCGTTTATCGAGGGAATCTTTACATTCATCTAAGTCAAACGAACATCTAAAAAAGACACTTATCAATTCTGACAATACATATCGTCCAACGTGTGCAGTCTCATTTAATTTAGACACTGATACTCTACCACTGACAAATGATTCGTTTGATAAACAAGAAAGTGGTGTTTATAATTTAGCAGAGCATGAACGAAAACATTCATCATCTCATACAACATCGCCATATTCCGATGATTTTGATAATAGGATGTTTAATAATGATATTCAACAATACGAAACCGGACATCGACTACCAACGCCGATAACACCATCAACAACGCCGAAACTATCCGATATCGTTTATCCTCTACTAACAGCTACTAACGATAATACAACAATTCCTTTAATGTTGAATAATGAAGAAGAACCAATCGATATTCCTAAAGTGCCAGTGAGAAGATTATCATATAGAAAAGAACGATCAAGTGATGCTTCAAGCATAAATGATCAAAAATTGTCTCAAAGTCCAACGTCAGACAAGGTATGGACAAACTAATTGACTTAAATCATATATTTCAATTTTTGTTACATTTCTTTACTCTAAATGAGTGTTGTCATTTATTTAAGAGCATATTGATATATCTTAAAATTCAAATCTTCTAAAAGAATTTTTCTAATAGTGTTGATGAGAGGTGTTTTATAGCAAAAAAATTCTATTTCCTCTGTTTTTTCTTCTTTTTATCGCATGTATAGAAAGAAAAAACATGATTAGCTGAAGTGAAATTAAAAAAAGTGATTAGGTTAGTTATAGTGACAGGTACTTTATTAGATTAATCACGTCTGGCGCGAATACGTGGATGATCAACTTCTTTTAATCAATAACAAAAGTATATGACAATTGTACTCACGAGGGAGTCTCACCAAGTGCACCATAGTGATTTAGTTGATATTATGAGAATAGGTAGAACCTAATGTGACTAGAAAAAGCCCAAGAGGATACGTGCGGCATCCTTCTCAAGTTATAAGCAAATTACTCTAATTACAGCCCAAACTAATTAGCATGGAAGTCGATAGAAAGTTAAAATTTTAACCTGTGATATATTCAGTCATGGAGTGATTATGCTCAAAGTTTCAAATTCACGGCCGATACAGATCAGAAGAAATGAATTTTTCAGCAGATTTTGGTTTATTAAGTAAAAACAATACAGTGGGTTCAAAAATTATTCATTCACCTTTATTTTTCAATTTTATCCTAAACTATACTAGTTGGAGCAAATTTGAAAATGATTTGAACACCTGAAAAAATTTACAGTCTGGTGTGGTGTGTATAAAAGTTCTATCGAAATTTCTGAAATCAGGATCTGTGGAAAACCAGAATCGAGAACACTGCATCCCCGAATATGATCGAGAAATTTTTTGGAAATAATTTCATCATACAGGAGCTAATATTTTTTGAATAAAATGAGACGTTCCCGAGATCTCTACGACATTTTTTCATGAAACAGCATCCAATTTACGAAAGATCTCATACCACCAAAATTAGCAAAATTAACAGGAACATGAAAAATATGCCCTTAGAGCCTTTCGTAAATTGGATGCTGTTTCATGAAAAATGTCTTAGAGAGCTCGGAGACGTCTCATTTTGTTTTGAAACGTTTGCTCTTCTTGTACGATGAAGTTATTTGCAAAAAATTTCTCGACCAAATTCGGGGATGCAGTGTTCTAAGATTCTGACTTTCCACAGATCCTAGTTTCAGAAATATGTTCTCTTGGACTTCTTCTAGTCACAATAGGCTCTGCCTATCTCCATAATATCAACCGCAACACGATGGTACAATTTGTGAGGCTCCCTCGCCCGTTCAAAATTATTTATTCCAAACCGATTACTTACTACAGGTCGTGTTAACTTTTTTCCTACTTAAAAATAAAAACGGAAAATATATCGATGCAAGGTCAAATGCAAGATATCGACGAATTATTAAATGAAATCTCATTTCTTTTAATGAATCCTCATAGTCCGATCAGACATGTTTCGTTGAGGGTTAATATTATTTGCGATGTTTAACTAGTCATTTCAATTCAATATGGGCAACAGTCATTTATTGTCGCTCACTTTCTGTTTCTTCTTTTGTGCAGAGTATATGTGATATAGTTTATATAATATCCCTATCGCAAAAAAAAACATTTAGAAATCTCACTAGGGATCTGGCTAAAAAAAATTGATTAGATTACTATTCCTGCTTCGAGTTTTCTATCGTTTGGTGAAAATAATAATTCGAAATAATTAAAAGTTTCATTTGATTATGTGATTAGTTTTATTCTTATTTTCAGAAATTACTCGATGAAAACAACTATCGGCGATATGAGCATCGAAATAGTTTATGTCCATCAGATTATGGCGATCGACGTGGATCAAATGAATCGGATGAAAGTGATAATCTATCAAAATATTTTCCATCGGATCAAAGTCGAAAAAGTTCGTTGAGAGATGGTACTTTACCATCCTTATCGACACCACAAAATTTAAATAAAACAAAACTGACACCGCGACGTAGTAACAGTGTTAATGCTTCACGTACGAGTCGAGGATCGTATAGTGATGAAGGGACAGCGAGTGCTGATTTAACAAATGCATCTAAACGTTTACAAGATTTTCTTCGATCATCATCCGATGGAAGAAATCCATCTGAAGCACGTGGAAAAGGATTGAGACTGAATTTTTTAAAAAAAAAGACCAAAAGTGTCGATTTTGCAAATGAGAGAAGAGTTTCTCAACAGGTACGTATTAAAATTAGACTACGGAGAGATATTTTATGTATCTATTGTTTTTAGCCTGAAATGAGTGAGAAAGATTATGTTGGAGATATTCAGGTAAATAAACTATTTTTTTATTTTAATGATAAAGTATTGTATAATGTACCTTTTTAGTTACAAATTACTCATAATAAAGAAGATGAACAATTAGTGATTAAAATTCTTCGAGCAAAAAATCTTATAGCAAAAGATACAAACGGATTTTCTGATCCATTTGTCAAAGTTTATCTTTTACCTGGTCGTGAGTGAGTATTCGAACGATATTATAAATATCTAAAAAAAAGTTACTTTTTAACACTACGTTTTTTTCTAGTCAAGAGAACAAACGTCGTACAAAACATGTGTCAAAGTCGTTAAATCCTAGATGGGATCATATAGCTATCTATCCAAATGTTCATCGTGAAGAATTACAATATAAAATGGTAGAGTTTACAGTATGGGATTATGATCGATTTAAAGCAAATGATTTTCTAGGTCAAGTAACTATTGATTTGAAAGGTCAGCTATTATTTTTCTGTTACATTATACATTCGTTAACTTTCACAATTGTGATTTTCTTTTTAGATGCCGCTGTTATTGATGATCAACCACATTGGTATCGTTTGAAAGCGATTCGTGAACGTGAAGATACAAATCGTTCATCGCCAAAACTCTTCAAAATGGGTACATCTCTAGATTCACCAAAAATACGTTCAACAATAGCAACAAGTAAAAAATAAAATGGGCTGATCAGAACAAAGTTTTCATTCAGTAGTGAGTAAGTGATTCGTTTTTATTCTATTTCACATCTGTTTTTTCTATATTTTTGTATTTTCTTTCTGAAACTGTTAACTGTTGATATACCAACAACACTTTTTGCAACAATTGTACATTTTTAATAGTGAAACTATTTTTTTTATATCTTCATTGAACTTTTTATACAAACTAAATATATATATTTAGAACGCAAAACAAAAATATCAAAATATAAAAGCTAAGGCAAACGCAGTTTTTGTTTGATTTTTTTCTTTTTTTCTGGTTTTTTTGTTTAGTACATCAAATAGAACACCTGAGATTAATCAAAAATTTTCTTCTTAAGAAAAATATTTTATAGGTGGTTGCTAATTGATACCCATGTGATAATTTCAATGTTAATCATGAACTCGAATCGAGTACATGTTGTGTTAATGCCTTTTTTGGTAGTTTGTCATGGAGATATTGATCAAGTTAAATATCTTGTACTCTTGTAAAGCATCAGTTGTTCAAATAAAAAGAGAAATAAATTTTGTTTATCATACTTGCTGTTATCGCGTATGGCCAGGTTACACTCACAGTTATTAGTGTATTTGACTGCTATTTGCAAAAAAGTATCATATTGATAGTGATCACCTAAAAATCATAAAATCGGCTAAACCATCCTGGTAAAGACTCTTTTCTGCATTTCTTGTCAAGATTTTGACTCAAGGAATTCCAAGACAATGATAACGATCATTATACGCGTCTAGTTATGTACCATTGGTTTATGATTGTAATGAAGTCATCAAGGACTGTATTTCATATTGGATCGTCGTTTACGATTGTTTGAATTCGGCCTGTGATCATCCTGTTTCTTATTTTTTTCTTGCCTTCTGCAGTATCTTAACTGAAGAAGTTACAGTATAGATAAATTGCGTATTTATGTCAGGGCGTTATTTTTTGCTCTTTTTCCTGTTACTGTAGAAACTTAATGGTACATTGCGGAGAGCTGCAAGGTATCTTGTTTTGTAGGTTAAGATCTTCAAAATGTTTCATAGGTTCGTTTCGATCGTTTTTCAGCTACATTAACGATTTTACTATGAGACCTAAAACTATATTTTCGCAGAAAGTAGTCTGTGATATTTAACCATAGACGACGAAAGATCTACTGAATTGAAATAAGTTTTTAGAGAACTTTAAAGATTAGACTTTAATCTACAAAATGAGACATCTTGCATCTCCCATACTCGAAAATCAATAGGAAAAAAAACGGTCGAAAATACGGGTCACACCGGCTCATTTTCAAGGAGAAAAACAGGTTAAAACCGACGGTTTGCGACACAATAACCGGTCTCTCGTATAAAAACCGCGAGTGTGTTTTTGATATTTTTGTGCTTTTTTAGGGTATAGCAGCGGTTCACGGCGGTTATATTTTGGTGAAAACCGCGTAGATCTACGTGTGTGCTAAATTGGCTAGAATCATTCTCTTTTCGATTTACCCGCAGATGAAGGCGGTTACTTTTTGTATAAAACTGCGGTTCACTGAGGTTGGAAAAAAGCTATCCGTCTAGATCGACGGTTATTTTAGAAAGGGAGCGATTTATCCACTCCCTTTTAAAACGTATCTACGGTTCTCGACGATCAAATGTTTTCGAAAACCGGGGTTCTCGTCAGTTCTAGACTGCAAAAAACCTCTTATCAAGGCGGTTATTATAAAAAGGGAGGCATGGTATTGCTCCCTTTTCGAGAAAACTGCAGATAAAGGCGGATAGTTTTGAACATCATTTGCAGTCCTTGCTGGCTATTTTTGGCTAGAACTACCTATCAAGATGGTTTTCTCTCCTAAAGCTTGCTTTACGCTAAGGAGAACAAGAACGCTCAAAACCGGCGAAAACCGCGAGTGAAACGTTCTTGGATCTGAGCTTTGGTCTCTCTCTTTTGAGAGAGGCTTGGCTCTGCATACTGCCTTTTTTAAAAAGGGAGCGTCACTGATTTGCTGACAACCAATTCCTCTGATTCATTACTTTGATTTCACAGAAATTATAAAAGTTCAAAACTATATGTCGATTGCACAAAACTTGTGTTCTTAATAGTGTTGCAAAACAAATCGGTGAATGAGTTGTTGTCATCCAACCGCAGTGATCCGCGGTTATTTCCCCAAGAAAAAAAAACTGTATGCTTTATGGACAACCGCAGACAACGGCAGTCATGACCGGCGAGAACCGCTTGTGTTAATTACAAAACAACGTGCGAAAAATTGACAACCTTTGACATCCGCGGTTTTCCAGTGAATAACCGGTTAAAACCGCCGAATTACCGGTGCTCCATCCGCGAGAACCGGTCTGATATCCGCATGAATCGGCATGAACCGTATATCAAATAAAATCACACGCAGTTACCCGTGCAGTTTAGCGGGTATATATTTGTGCCTGGGCTCTCCGCGATGTACGGTTCGGTTTCTATAGTAAGAAGAAAAAGAGCAATCGATTAACCGTTAGCCGGTTTTCTTTAGTACTGCAGTTGTTTATAGAGCAAAGAGATATTAACTATATAAACTTAGATAAGAAACGTAACTGCGACACCAAATGAAAGTTTTAGTGACTTTTCATCGTCTTGAGTAAGCCTTTTCGAAATTATGTGAACATGGAATGAAGAGGGTACGTGTAAAAGTGTTTAACCGATTCAAAGCTATATAATCTATTCTATCGCTCACAGCTGATGTAGAGCAGAAGATGTTGAAATGGCATAAATTGAATATATCTCATTGTTTAATGAATGAATATCGGACAGAGATATTTACAATACGATGCACTATTCATAACCTTTTAAGCATTTCAAATACCAAGCAGCATCTACTCTCTATAACAAATAATATTTTGTTTTCTTTTCAAATATATATTTTTGAACATAGAAAGGTATATATATATATATATAGCAAAATGAATCAGAAAAAAATATTTAACACAATGTTCCATAATAATCTGGTAAATTTATTATTGCACTTGGCATGTTTTGTTTTGTGGATTTTGCTATTTGTTGATGTGGAGGCACATTGATATAGATATGTGGATACTGTTGATGAGGTTCATAGGAATAATCAGCGTACGAAGAATAAACAGAGTTTGGATAAAAATAACTTTCCACTTCACGATCACATAGCAAATCATCAATTAGATCGTTATTCGATAATTGTTCAGACTGGTATGATGGAGAAGATATTGAGCATGAATGAGATTTATTAGAACGATTATTATACTCACTTATCATTTGAAAATTAATCAGATTTTTAGATGGTGGGATATCGTTATTATTGTTAGTATTATACGTTGACATTGGTAAACTATGTTGTTGTTGCTGAGGTGCTTGCCACGACACCATCACGAGTGAGTTACGATTTTTCGGACCGTTTTTAGAATAGTCTGAGTTTTGTAATAATCCATAGAAACTCATCGATTCATCATCTACCATTGATTCGTTATCAGAACTTGTTGTGGCGTTATTGTTATTAAAATAATATTTTTTAGATAATTGAGTCAATGGAGACGATGTGAATTTATAGATAGATGGTGGTTGAATGAGTTCGATCACCGGTTGTTTTTTATCTGATTTAGGAAATGAAGAAGTGGACGTGGATGTTGAGAATGACACATTGTTAGTTGGACCATGCTGTTTAATAATAGTCGGTTTCGTTAATGAATCTTTTCGAATTAAAGACGATTGTTTTTTATTATCATTCAAATTTTCTTTATTATTATTATTAATATCTGTTGTGGATGAAGATGTTGTTGCAACTGTTCGTCGCCGAGAGAAATCAATAATTCGTCGGCGTCTTACGATTGTTGGTGTCGAAAAATTCTCCTGATTGTTTATTGATAAACCTCGTTGTTGTTGTTGAGATTTCGCTATTCTATTGTTATCATCAATTCTTGAATGACGATGATTATTTTGTTGTTGAGAATAATCTTTAACTGTTGCAATTGTTTTTCGTCGATTTATTTCAGTCGACAATTTTTTAACCGGTGTTGTTAATAAGTCATGGTCATTCATACCGGTTGTCAAAATAATTGATGAAAATGAACTTGTCGGTGTTAATGTTTGAACAATGGCTGTTGATGTTGTTTGTTTTGGTTGATGTTGATGAGTGGTGGTAATCATTGAACTACTCCGTTTCGGTTTATCAGTACGGATAGAAGGTGATGATAATGATGATTGTTTCATTTTTATTTCATTACCATATCTGTTAGTTTGATCTAATTGTTTAGACGATGTAATATTGCTATAGTCATGAGGAAGAATAGAACCGAATATATCTGACAAATGATTATTGTTCAATATGGATGTTTGATAGAATCCTAAAGAAACAAAATAAAAAAATAGAAACTAAATGATATCAAGATATTCTCATATCAGCGGAAGTGTATAGGTACCATTTCTAAGAAAGGTACTTTTTTTTCTTTCGAAAAAATACACTGGATTACTTTTGACGAAACAAATAAAGAAGAATTTATAAAAATGTTATGAATTGCATTTGGTACATGTTTTATATGAAAAAAATGAACGCATAGAGAATCCTTGTCAGACAACAAACTTGCCAAGTATATCTTACTCTCTCATTTTAACCATGCTGAATTACTTTTTCCTATTTTGAAAAAAAATAAATAAATCACATCTATAAAAACAATGTGTGTTTTATATAAATATTCGTTTTAAACTTGATGCTAAATGTTTATGTTCCTCTTTCAATGTATATGCGTACTCTAACTTATCGATCCCACCTTGATTCTATTTTATCCTCTTTTTTTCTCATTTATGAGTCAATCAAGTTAAATGTTGCTAACGTAGAATACATAGCCTGTATATATATATATATACTGGCATTTTAATATATATAATCACATACCCGTTATGATGAACAAAATACATGAAGATGCGGATAAAGAGAAGGGGAGAATGAATGCAGAGAACAAAAAAAGAAAATAAAAGACCCTAAATATTTTATATAGACATTTCTGTTCTTTTCCTCAGTCTTATTTTTTCAATAACGTTTAGATACACGTTATATGATCATAAGGTATCTCTAACAACAAAGTATTTATCTTGTAATAGAATCTTTGATATGTGCATAGAATAGAATACATATTGTTATTTTTTTTTATATTTCCTTAGTAAAAATGAGACAGTAGTGAAAAAAAAAGGACCATGGAAAAGAAAACCATGAAACAAAAAATAATCTCCAAAATTGTATGAGGATTAAAATGTTAAAGCTGAAATAATACATCTGTGCACATGAATGTGTTTGTCATTGCTGCTGTTGTTGTTGTTGTTATTTATAGTAGAAAAAAAAAAATTCGTTATTTACTTTGAAACCATGGGTACTTGGTTATCAACGAAAAAGATGTCTTTGTTGGATGAACAAAAATTTTGTATTATTAAATATGAAAACCCACGTAAATCGTCATTTTTTTTGATTATTAATCGTATGGGCTTTTCAAGGATGTAGTATGATTGTTACTCTCTAGATGATTCAACTATCATGATTATTAATCGTTGAGTTGAATAAGTAAATTTAGAGAGAATTAATTGTTTTCAATTCCTTATAAAGCAAGTAGATTAAAGACATTTTTGTTTCTTTCGTTATACATATATATATATATGTATAACGAAAGAAACAATATATATATATATGTATATATGGTTAGGTTGACCTTTTCTCTACTTGTTTCACATTTTTGGAGAAAAGAAATATTTCTCTATCAAACATCTGATCAAATGCTAAAGATGCTTAGATAATCGAATAAATTTTATTTTAAAAGTTTCTACTCCTATACAAGCTATTGCCTAATACCACGTTTTACTTCTCTATATGTTAGTTGATTATGCTGCATATAATATGGTTGTATGATGTATATTTATTTCATCCAAGTATTGGAGGATGAATATTATTAACAAACAACTTTTTAGAGTGTTATACAACCAAACGTTCTACAATATCACTACTTCTTACGTTGAATGAAAAACACCAACACAATTTTAATTTTTTAAAACAACAACAAGGAGGCGATCCTGGGCTGCCGATAGCCACTTCTCGATCTTTCGGGCTAGTAGCCCGTCAAATAGACGTTAAAATTTCGTTGTTAACGAAAAGAAACAACAACAATGGTGCACGAACGCTCACAATCATGTATTTTGTTTCTCATCCTACACCGAAAACGGTAATGGAGTCTAACTAAACAACTGAATTGTCAAATGATCTCTTACAAGAGGAGGGACAGTCCCACATTTCAAAATTTGTCCACCTTTTGAATTTCCTTCCATTTATTAGTGATTTTGTTCTGCGATGGAGTAAAAAAAACATATTCGTTCAGACCTGGTATAGACTTATTTGTTTCCATAAACATTGTGCGTCCCTGCTCTTTGGAAAGTACTAAACAATTTTTCAGAGAGCGTACAGTGCAAGTCAAGATCCATGAATGAACGTCAAAAAGACCAAATTTATCTTCATTCTTCAAGGTTTGTTTGACTATGATCTTTAACTATGCAAGACCGCAGCTTCAAACCAGAATTCGGATGTGTACAGAAATTTATAAAAACATCTCATGCGTCAGATAACGTATTCAAAACCCAT
This sequence comes from Didymodactylos carnosus, assembly GCA_905250885.1. NCBI lineage: Eukaryota > Metazoa > Rotifera > Eurotatoria > Philodinida > Philodinidae > Didymodactylos > Didymodactylos carnosus. The sequence goes on along the minus strand of CAJNOQ010000471.1, from coordinate 31,576 downwards.
CAATCTTATCACGAAATATGATAAAATTCTTAGCAAGACCTTAGCAGTCTCTCACTGCATCTTACAAAAATCTTAATCAAAATAACATATAGATCTTAACAAGATTTAAGTAAACTTCCTACTGAGACATCAACAGAATTGAAATTTATTTTTTCAATTTCAGTATCTAATTCATATATAGAAATGATCTTTTTACATATGAATTATTGTTAGACAGACACACAGAATAGAATGTCAGATAAATTAGTACCTATCAAATTGAAAATTAGCATGAATACAAATAAAACATGCACGAATTTACATTCCACAATTTTAAATAACAAAGCAGCTCTTAACAGTATTCGTGAAAGTGAAAAATATGAATATAGAAGTAAAAAAAGTTATGTTTAAATTGATCATTTATTTTGCTTTTATGTAACAATAGGTATTTGTGTTAAATTTTACGTTTTGAAATAGTAATATGAGAAATACGAGTAACAGAAATAATTGATAGAAAAAAAGAATATATTCATGTGGTTTCGATTTGTTCAATGCTATTGCACGACAAATAATGCGTTTTGTCTGGTCTTCGTGTCCTATCTAGTTGGCATCTCTGAATATCAAGGAAATTTTTTCAATAGAGTTTCTTATAAAATATGATGTTATCGTTTAAAGACGCATAATAATAACAATAATAATAATAATAATGATAATGGTAATCTACTTTTATCTATCCATCCATTATTATTATTATTATTATGAAGGCACGAAGTAATTTTCTTTATGTCAACATTATTTAAGTATCTGTACGTAGTTTTTTTTGTCAATTGTTCTATCTACATGCACATATAGCGATGTATTGTTCTGTTAACTATAAACAGAACAGAAGGAAACAAACAGAGCACAAAACAGAAAACTAACACAGAAATACTTAAAGTAAATAAGTTTATATTTACTGCTTCATTTATTCTGCTACTATAGTAAATATGAATTGCATACTTCGATATTATTACAAACATTAGTATGTGTTGATGTAAACTCACAGTTAAATTAATTGAGCGAGCAAAGTTCGTGTATTTTGAAGGATTGATTACAAATTATTCGCGTTTATAATGATGTTTTTACATCATACGACGTATCAAACTCTACTCTTCACTAAATTTATCTTATTATAAAAAAAACATTGCTAAAAGTATATCACAACAAACATTCCTACCTTTGTTATTTGTTGTTTGTTGTTGTTGTATAAAATTGTCTGCTAAGGTTAAATCATTGTTATTATCATCAATAAATGGTAAATCAGCTATATCCTCATTTAATATTTGCGTATTTTCGAGCCAAGCTGCTATTCGATCAAAATAAGGGTTAACATTTTTTTGTATTTTTGTTGCTTGTTCAATATCATTATGTTCTTGTTCTAGTTCATATGTAAATGGTAGAGTTGTACTTTGATAAATATTCTTTTCTTCTCTATGTTGATAATGTTTATTTGATGATAATATTGATGTTTGTTGATAACTAGTACTACTATAATTTTCCATAAAATATTCATGTTCATTATTCATCGTTTGTTTCAATGAAGTTTTCAATGGAGTTTTAGAACATGATACTTTTTTTTTTGTTTTTCGTGTAATAAAATTTTTTAATTTTGAAAATAATGTTTGAATACCTGATTGATGATGTGATTTGTGCTGATATTGCGGTTGACATTCTAAAAGTCAAGAAAAAAAACATATTTTTTTCTTATTGGAATAAATAAACATAAAAGAAGTGAGAAAAAGTTTTTCTCTCGGGAACTAAGTGTAGAGTACAAAGGATATTGAAAAAAGATTGTATCAAAGCAAATGTTACTAATATTTTAGTTATTGCTTGTCACGTATATTATTTAGATGATGTTTGTATGTAGACCTAGACAAAAGAAAGAATAAAGAAAAATCAGATCCCCTTTTCTCTTTTCCTCATCTGATTGAAATTAATATACAGATTAAATATCCTAAAGACTAAAAGAAATTATTAGCCGGAAAATATAAGAGGTCTTATTTGATGATAGATCTTAATATACAAAAGAAATTAGTGTCAAATATCACTGCTATACGGTTTTTTTTCTGACATATTTATTGCTATTATTTATACAACAACACAAAGGTTTTTAGAGCTAGATGAAATAAACTTTTATTATATTTTATTGTATTACATAAAAAAACAGAACATGTCAACGTTCTTGAACACTTTGTTTATTATAAAAGTAAGATTATTCAATGAGGCGTTGATAAATAGTTACGTACGGGAAACTATTTTGATTGTTCTTATAAAAACAATTGGATACGCTATTCTTTTGCGATTGATCGAGATTCCTATTAGAAATATTTCAAAATTTTTTATTGAAAAAATAAACTCCAGTCAATGTGAATGAGAAAGCCAAGTGTAACGCTATTTAATGACAAACTTGGATGATGATTGCATTCAAAATTCTTTGAATTCATGACTTTTCAAAACAATAGTTGAATATTGAGTAAAAAAAATAATGAAAATGAAAATAATGTTTTATGCTATTTTCTGGTTTGAGATGAATAATGACGCGTAATTAAAGCTGATTATTGCAAAATTCAAAGCATAACTAGTTGATAGTTAATTACTTATAATGATAGGTATATTTAATTGTAAAGATTTTTTGATAGACTAATGAGATAAGAATTGAAACGTTTTCATACTAGAGACTAACTTGTTCACCTCAAATAACTGTTGTACTCACCGTTTAATATTTAATCTATGATACAAATGATTTCATCAATACTTACCAATTGATTTCTCTGGGGATGATGTAAATTGTTTTTGTTGTTGTTTAACGTTTATACTTTGATTTGATTCAATACTGCTTGTTTCATCATGTAAAAACGAATTTTTTGGTTGTTTAACAAGACTACTAGCTGTATCCGATATTGAAATATCATATAAATTATTATTATTATTATTATTATTATTCACGACAATTTGACTTGCAGCTACCGAACTTTCACTATCATCGCCAGCTGTTGAATAGCCACTTGTTGTTGTATTTGTGTTGGTTGTTGTTGTTATTGTTGCTGTTGTTGTTATATATGGAAATAATGTACCAACAAGTTGTCTTAAATCATTATTTTTATTTTGATGTGAATAACATGATGAATAGTTTAAATTTGATTCAAATGAAAAGAATTGTTTCTTTTGATGATCATATGTTTGTAATTGTTTTTCTTTTACGTTTTTTGTTCGTTCGTCATCATTATCATATTTCATCATTTTCTCAATAAAATAATGTTGTGGCTGTTGTCGAACGAACAATGCTGAAGGTTGAATCTTCTTTTGCTTTTTATTTAGTCTGTTAAATGATGTATAAACAAGATATTGTGATGGATAACAATTATTAATAAAGTTGTTATTTGGCATTTTCGATTATACACACGTATCGGAAATTACAACTTATTATTTAATTATTCGGAAGTAATAATAATTTTTGGAATATTTTCTAAATGAACGATAAAGACGAAGAAAACATTTTTTTGTTGATGATTTTTCAAATAAATGTTAACAGAGAGTTTGAAATCGTCTATACCAATTGATAAAGAATAGAAAAATGAACGTGTTCGGTTTCTTTATATAGTGGAGTTTTGTTTTAAATATATAAATGGAATAGAATATTCTCAGGAGATTTATTGTTGACTGCAAATGATTAATATATTAAATAAAAGAAAAAAAAGTCTTTACAAAAAACATGTTGGTAGATACATTTTCTATTATTAATATGGACGATATTAACGATATAGTTGGTTTTTCTGTGTAATATGTATCTAACAACTTTAGTGTTGATATATACAACGAAAAATCAGTAATTATTACAATTATTTAACAATAAAAATGTAACATAATTGATTTTGAAATTTTTATGATCTATAAATAAATATAAAAAGCATTATACACAATTAGACTTTTTGTAAAAGAAAGACGATGAAACATTTGTATTAGAAGAAAGTATTGACGCTAGACATCTGTGCTCATGTCCATGGGCAAAATACTTTTGTTGATGGGTATGAGTAATTCTTTGCTTTTATTTGTATACATTACTACAGCGCATTATTGAAAATTCATCAGCATTATTACGAAAAGAAGAAAAAAATGGTATGAATATAATATAAATGACTTTTCCGAGGAATGATAGATCATCACGGATGAATAAAGAAAAAATGTCTATAGTCATGGGTTGAACAAAAAATTTTCTTTGAATTAACGAAGCATGGATATGCATATTTTCCACATAGCGAGCACGGACATAAGAAACAGGAATTCGAAAAAGGCATGGACACAGATGTTTAATTGAAACGGATTTTAAACGCAATTTTACGACTGAATTTAAATACAGTGGAATTACTCATACTGAACTAACGTTTAAAAAGTTGAAGTCAAAGAGTATAATGCGTGTTGATGATATATATCAAAATTTAGATCTTTATTGTTGATAATAAGAGTCTCTGTACTATCGAAAACGTTTATCAAATGTTTTTGAAGGTTAAACTTTTCTCATGTAATTCAAAATGATAAATTCTAATGATTAATCTCGTATCAATTCTAAAAAAGTACAGCTGATATAAAAAAACACATCATTAAACACATCATTCATTATTAGATAATATTATTCAATCAATAGTTCTCGTGTATTTGATCAAGTACAATCGGCGAACAAATTACTATGTTTCACCTTCTTTAAATACACTATTCTAACTATTATGATACATACACACACTCTATCAAACTTTCTTATCAAAATTTATATGCATACTTAAAAGTTCTCATTGTACTATTTCTCATAGAAAAGAGTCCTCTTATATAAGAGAACATGGGTAAGAACTTACATACATTTTTTTTTCTTATATTTTTTACATATTGTCCTTTGTCAAAAAAAGAAATCCATGTTCAATCTCTCTCATTTTCTCATTTTCTACTCACATCTAGTTATTAAAGATTTTTTAACTATTAAACCTTTACATGCACATACTTGTCAGTATTGGGAAATATGGCATATTTCTCATGTAGAACAAAATGGAAAGCAAAAAATTTACTAAATAGACGTAGTACATATATGATGAACTATGCGATGACGTCAAAGAAAACATAAAAAAAGAAAAAGTGAAAATCTCAAGGTGGTATTAATTTCAAGTTTCAAACAAATTTATCTCATTCATATTATCAAATGAAATTGAATTCTTTGAATACGAGATATACTAGAACAAAGAGAGTAATAAAAAAAAAAATGTTCTGTTCTATAATAGTACAGAATTGAAACTTACTTGCTTAAATAAGAATTGATAACGCACTAATTATCAATACATTTAATCTGTACAAAATCTATTTTTTAACGTATGTTTAGATTGGTATACGTTCTTATTTAAATTATCTGACATAATTAACAATGTCGCACTGTTAAGTAATAATCAAAAAACTGATTCAGTTACTTCGTTCACCTTCAGAAATAACATGAATATGATATTTATGTTAATTCTATACATTATACATCACCCGAAGAAGAAAAAAACTAAAGAAAAAAAACACATTTTTTTTTTTTTTTCATAAGCATGATTAATATTGATAATACCATCTTTTCTAAACAATGTAATTTTGATTAAAGTTCAGAAATTTTATGTCGGTAGTTATTTCTTTATGTAACATTACATACACATACAATATGAATGAGAGAAGAGAAAGAGACATCATGCACTAAATGAAGATTATCAATGTATATCGTGTCATCTGTAGACACAAAATTAAGTGATTGAAATCGAGTTTGCAATTTATATTTGCAATATCATTTAATTTTTCTACTACATTTTAATAGGTGAACCAATACTAACGTATTGGTAATAGTAATAACAACGTTTTAAATATATATAAAAAAAGAAAAGAATAATAGGATTCAGTCCCGATTCGTCGACACTCACTCTCACACCGCCCCTCCCGCCTTTGAAATTCTTTGATGCATATTCTCTGAAGTGTCCGATTTGTCGACGAATCGGGACGATACCAATAATAGTGATTCTTTTTTTAAAGAAACATTGTTTTCATTAACAACTCAATATTTCTTTTCCGATTTTCACATACGTCTGAATGTAGTACAAAAATTTCCGGTTTTCATTTGCCATACGTAATGAATAGTAAATACTGGTATAAGGAAGGTAGATACATATGAAATATATGCATGTTCAAGGATAAATTTATATTCTAATAACTAATAGTGCTTATTAGAAATTAAAAAACTCTTTCAATTAAGAAAACATATGTAATTCTTATCTATCCTGTTTATTGAATATTAAATGAACTTAATAAAATAATGGAAAAATAAGACATCTTAAAACATTAAAAAACTTATTTTAATACGTTTAACTTACGTACACATCCTTCGCACACTTACTTAATCGAACGGAAGCACACATACACGATACACACACAGAAAACGTCAACTAATGTGAAAACTGATATATCAATACGTATAGACAACATATTCATTGTTCTCTCGATGTCGTTACATCTTTTTATCACGATTATGAATTGGATGTGAGTGTGTTCAAAATCAATTGTTCTTTTTTTCTTACACTACAGAGAACATTTTAAATAAGAAAAAAAAGCAGTATGTGAGAGAAACTTTTAGTAGTTATAGTAATGGTAGTAATTGATGATGAGAATATAATGTCATTGGATGCATGACAAAATGACAAATATAAATTATAATATCTACAAAATTGTGACGTATATATTTAACAACGAGATTCACTCACATCATTATTATTATCTTATTGTTTGCGTTTGTCTTGCCTCATCGTTCTATTTCCTTGTTAAAAACACACACACACACACACAAAAAGAAAAACTTCATTATTCGATCGGAAGTAAATAGAGTTTAGTATTATATACATTAAAAATGTTGACGCTCTGTTTATGTATATCTATATGTAAACAGATATGTGTAGTAATCACCTATGATGTTTATACAGTACATAGCAAAAAAAAAAAAAAAAAAAAAAATATTTGATATTCATACAGATAAGCAAAAATTTATTACAATTCAGATGATTTCCATTCTAATTTATTCAAGGTATAATGCAAGAGATAGCCTTGGATAGTTGCAAACGATGAAGGAAAATAATGTCGGATCAAAGGATAGACAAGACAAACTAAATCCGAACCTTTACTCAGTTTTATTTAACGTTATATGCGATATTCATCTCTTTTAAATAATTGAAAGATTTGAATCGTTTAAGGGCAAGAGTGACAATGTGATAGAAAGGATCACATTCTTTTTTATAAAAATAACTATTGATTAATAATCCTTTATTTCAATAAGTTTTTCCGTTTTAAGCACTAATTTTTAACGGAAAAGGAATACATTGCCAAACTGTGCGAGTATCTATTGCGTTTTTCAATCGCAGAGGATGAGGACTTATCCTATCGAAATCTTTCAATAACAATTATATCTACACTTTGAAGCATCGATTAAAAACAATATTATCGCATTCTTTCACTCGAAATTATTCCAGAGTATATGTTGATTGTCTAATTAAAAACTTATAAATATACAGATAAACATCATAGGAAAATACAATGGTTTCTCCTTTTTTGTGAACAAATAATCAACATCGTCCGAAAGTAAGAAAGAACAAGAAGTACAGCAATAAAAGAAATAAAAATTTTAAAAATTGTGTCAACTTTTTAGATCAAAAGTTTGTTCAACATATATATTTACTCGTATTAAAAGAAAAACGAATGATTCCATATTTCATATGAAAGTGTTGTGTCGTCGTTCTTATTGTGTCAAAAATGTCTCTCTCTCTCTCTCTCTCTCTCTCTTTCTCTTACGTAATTTAAACCTTACTGGTAAGTGATTTTATTAAATGTTTACGTGCCTCTACTCAATACAAAAAAGGAATAAGAATGTTACCATTCAATTTATCCACTGAAAGTGTGTATAACAAAATTTGTTGTTGGACATTCTATTAAAGATATGACAAAAAAAAAAACGTTTTGTTCTTCTTGAATCTTTCTATGTTCTTTTCTTTTCCTGTTTTATTCATAATCTATTAAAAGTGAAGCACTAGATCAGTGTTATGATGATGCTGACCGCAGGCTACGAAATAGATGTGCAAATGAATTAAGTATTAAAAAAGAAATACACAGGAAGTAGAACTAAAATCGACTACATATTACAGAAAAAAAAAGACGAGATGGTTTCTAACAAAAATTACTTTTGACACACACATGTCACCTAAGGCAAAATTTTAATTTGACCGACAAAAAGAATGGAAAGATTAGCTCAATTTCTAAGAACAGTCTATTGACTGTTGTACTGCTTTTTGTCTTGCCTTCTGTTGAATTATTAAAATCACATTCACAGCATGTATAAAAAGTTAATAGGAATAAAAAAAAATAATATATATATAAGATTATCTGAACTAAATAAGTCAGCAACTAGACAATAGTTTTAGAAAATTAAAACAAGTTACCTGATCTATTCTTATTCAAGAAATAAATTAGAATAAAAAGATTTCTTCGTATTTTATTATAAAAAAAACAGTGTAAAAATAATATAATGTGATGCGTGCCTTCATGAAAGACAAGACTATACCATGTATAATTTTTGTTGCAATGTGATTCATTCAAGTGTATCTGTTGTGATTATCACAAGCATGGAATATAAAAGAGAATGATAATTGTAAATGCTAAATAATATTAATAAAAACTGTTCAACGTATTTAGTTAATAGCATCTTTTTCTTATTATCATTATTTTCTTGCATGAACACTTCCATGAATAAATCTATGATACACATATAAAGAAAAAGTCTTTAGCATAGTAAACATTTAGTAAAACTATTATGATACGAGTTTTGCGTAAATTACAGCGTAATGCATATAAAATCGTGTAGATGTATCAGTCTCTTAAGTTTTTAATTATAACAAGTTTATTAATACACAAGAATGAATGTTTTAGACATTATTGTTTTTACCATGTGATTACTAGACAATATTGATCAAGGTTTATTATTCTTTTTTCACGTTGAATAAATCCATTGATTCATATATCTTTTAAATTCCAGTACATAGAACTACAGTTGTATTGTTGATGAGTGGAATCAATGGTGGAATAGAGAATCCTCTTTTTTCGAACCAATTTTGTTCGTATTTTCTGTTAGTTTATCAGTTAAATACAAAAAAGATTTACAGGTGTCTGCATTCCATAAATTCTGGAATGCTAGCTAGTATGCATAAAAGATTATTACTCTGTTATACGAGAATTTACTTTTCTTATTACTCAGAATGTCCAAAACAAGTTTTTCACGAGAATTTTGCTCATATATGCGAAGGTATTCACCAACTTTTGCGCCAGCCGTTTCTTCTACCAATCGATTCCTTTGATAATTTTCATAAATAAATTTTAAAAATTTTGATGGCCTGTAGGTGTAAATGCAATAGCGCACAAAATCTGCGTCATTTCGAAGTTCATCTGAACTCAATGTTGGCGTGTATTGCAGATCACAATCGATTTTTGAATATATACGATGTGATTGCCTGCTCTATATGCAGTTGCTCTTCCTACTCACTCTCACATATATTCTTTTCCATTCCCAAGCCGTAGTTTACGCCATCGTATAAAGTTCGCGCTAAAATCTAGAATTGAGACCGATTAGACATCACTATCTTTTTTCTGATTGAAGGAAGTCTTCTGTAGAATCATTGTTGAAAATTCAGGAATTGGTAGAACTCGTAAACTGTTGATGCTATTCTGCGGCCCTGCAAATGGGTCGAATTAGACTGCTTATCATTTCATCATCCATTTTATCTGCAATTTTTGTTGCAAAACTATGTCGGAAATGAATTTTTCTGTATTTATTTCTGTGACGCGTTTTGACGCTTAAGAGGAGTCTTCCCATTTAGATTCTCCTCAAATGCTCATAGTTTAGGGGACATTTCGAAATAAATGTCCCGAACTTTTTTCTATTTACTGGCATTATCTGATTAGGGAAAAAATTAAGTTAATTAATAAATGTTATTGAATTTTTGAGCAGGGGCCTGTTATTCAAAAAATTCTTGTCCGTTCTTCATTCATCATAAAAATTTGATTCTTGCTTAGATGGATGCATGAAGAATACTTACTACGAGAAAATATATGAATATTTTTATTCTTTTCTTCCTATTATTGTCTATTTAGTGCTGATCAATGTTAATTTAGTCTACTTCACTAGTTTACAGCCCCATTTGCAAAATAATAGCTTAATGAAAAACTTCAAGCAATACTCCATCCGATAGAGAATTTCACAGGCTACTAGGTGACCTTACAATTTTTAAAATTCATCTTCGGCTTTTCAATAAGTCTGGTTTTATCACACTAAGAAATTGATCAGACCATTAGAGATCGTCTTTCGAAAACAAACATCATGTTGAAATTTCCAGCAGAATACAAGCAGACTTCACAGGATCACCGTTCGTGTAGCTCGTAAAATTCTCTCTCAAATGAGGTATTGCTTGAATATTTTTATTGACTTTCTCAAAATATTCATTGCTAGCTCTGAAATTTCCTTAGACAGGTGAAAGTAAAATTTCTGTGTCAAACTTCGTTCTGGAACGATGAAAAGTTTTATTCCGTATACAATTTAATGCTCTCTATCGAACTATGCTAGAATCAACTTTTCATATCGATAACTAAAGGTTTTATTAAAATTTTAAAAAGTAGGATAAAATAAATCCGGAAAAAATTTAAGCATTTTTTTATCAAAAATAACAAATATACACTCTAAAAAAAATCCGACTTAGGATCAAATTAAGTCGTATTAATGTGCCTTATCCTGTAAAGATAAGACATATTAATGCGACTTAATTTGATCCTAAGTCGCATTTTTTTGTTTTAGAGTGTAGGAACCGAAAAACGTTTGGGATATATGTTCTGAAATGTCTTCTACAAACTGGTGAGAAAAAACCTCGGCTGAGAACTCCGATCCTAAAGAACAATGCCAACAGAATTTGAAGTGTGAGCAGTACATATGAGTAAAATGAGACAGTATATATTTCATAACTGTATGATTCTCTGGTTTTGACGAGAACATAGTTTGATAAATAATAAAATGCTGAAAAAAGTCACGAATAAATGTACTAGATACACGTAATTGATGACAAGCATTTTGAAATAACAAAATAAAAATTGAAATTGTTATTGATTGTCAAAATTTAATTCAGACATAATTCAGAATGCTAAAAAACACCCCTATTTTGAGACCAACATATTCTAGAAATAAAACAACGGATACTAACATATTACAAAAGAGCATTGGACTACACAGAGAGGTGAGTCTTTTCTTTTTCAAATCTGAGTCATTTGGTGTCGCTCGAGTCAGGCATATTTCACATGATTTTTACATAAAACATTACAATAGACGTTTGTTACATTTTAGATACAAGAAAATACATAAATTTTTTTATATTAATGATGAGCGATGTGATCGCATTAGGAAAAGCCATAACATGAAAAAATTCTTTGTTATAGAGTGGAAAATGGAAAAAAACGAGGGTTGATTCCTACAGAAAAATAACTCAAAAATCTTTTTCTCAGATTTTTATAAGTCTTTCACCTTGAGTTCTAGTCGAGTCTGAGTAATAACAAACTGTGACTCGAGTCTGAGTAATAACAAACTGTGACTCGAGTCCGAGTCGTGACGCAAACTCAGTCAGCTTTGATTGTGCTCTTTTGTAATAACTGGGACAGATTGTATATTGAAATAAGAAGACAGGGCTACGGAATGTCAGATTTCGATTAAAAATGTCTTTTAGAATGAAGAAAAGCATACATACAGGTAATTCATAGTAATCGTTGTGCAAGAACCCAAACTTGTCATCGATGCTTCTTAAAAAAATTTGGGCATGATAAAAATGTTTTATTGCGAAACCATGTCTTTCGTTATTTGAAATTGTCATTTTGTCAAATTGTCAAGAAGCTCTCTTATTACCAAAGTGTCTTCACCCATTGCAAATTAAAAACATGTTACATCACTGGTGAAAACTCCAGCGCTACATTGTCTGCTTCTTCGATGTATATCTTGTATTTATATGAACGTAGATGTTCTTTGTACATGAGGAATAAATACTAAAAATACTCAGTGGTCGAACCGTGAGATAGACTAACAAGTAAAAATAAAGATAGTTAAGGTTGGACTAAACTTTGATTTGACATTCCGTATATTTTCGAATCCGTAAAGAAGTTTGGTTAGAATCTTTACATAAACGTCAATCAACCCATCTTTCATTCTGCATTTTTCTTCCAAAAAGAAATCATAAAATATCTTCTTTTGTAGGGTTATTCATATTCGTAAATTCAAATGACAAGGACAACCTTCAAAGTTGGCACCAAATATTAGCTTGACCCATCAAAATTCTTTCTCATCCAATAGGTTCCGCGAACGAAAGGAAGCTTTATATTGTATATAATTCGATGCAAAATTCTTTGCTCGACAAACTGATAAGGTTTATTTTTTAAAATAGCTATACGATGGGGAAAAAGCCCCAAAATAGTGAAAACAATTTTTTCATCGTTTTTTTGTAGAAAAATATCGGTTGTTTTACTCACCATAAGAGACGACTTTTCTTATTAATTCAATCTTCTGGATTCTTATGGCTTTAGGCAGTCATAAAAATGTTGTTCTAGGGGCAAATAATCTGCGCTTTCCTGTGTATTTCTTAATTTGACTACCCTATTTAGAACTTTTTAGTAGCTGATATCTTCTGGTCTCTAATAATTCTCAAAAGAAAATTTCTCTGTCGCGAAAAATATACTTTTCGGTCCTGTAGCTCCTACGAAATCTATTGTAATTCTTAAACAGTGAAATACATTGTATTTTTACCAGCTGAAAATTTTGTATTTTTATATTTATTACCATCTCTCATATGAGTGGTTATACATAATAAACAGAAAACTGGAAAATCATAAAAAATATAAATTTAACATTGATTAATTGTTCTATTTTGACCATAGATTAACTTTGAATAATGCCTTCGTGATGGACTATGGTTTACTATAACGTAATCTCGAGGATTAACAAACAAATACGTTGTTATTCCTTACAATAAAAGGTAGATTAAAAAAAAAGAAACATTTACAGAAAAATTGAAACAATTAGATAAACTAACGTTGGATGAATAAGTGACTAAATACAGTAAATCCATTCAAAAAATAATATGTAAGTCGAACTGAAAGTAAGATATCAATATTTGTGCGGATAAGTTAGGCACACTATTAAGCAAAATATATTGTACATGATGTCTATTCAAATGTAAAAATGAATCACAGAATTTGATGATTTTTTACTGATTAAGGATAATAAACATGAAAATATTTAAAAATGAATGACAATACAAAAAGTTTGTTAAGCATCACTAGAGGATATCATGCAAAATTGATAGAAAGTTAGCAGATGGTTCAATATAGGAATATAAATTCGTGCTTCCAGCAGGAATCGTCAATCTTGAGATTTTTTGTGTGTTGCATTCAGAAGAGTCTCGGCTGATTAAAAATTGTATGAAGCTAGAAGATAAAAAACAAGAATATACTTTAGATTTTTATTGCTAAAACAACATTTATTATTACGTACCTATGGTGGAATAACTTGATTCTGCTTGATGAGAGACAAATCGCATTTGAAAACATGTTTAGAAATCATCATCTGATTAATGTTTAAGTTCTTTCACTTTGCTGATCAGTGTTTGTTTTATAGTAGTAAAACAATGAAATCCGTCGAAAAATTATTATCGCTACATTTTACGATGTATAACAGTGTTTGAAGAAATCTGTAACTGTTATTGATTAAAAAATAACAAACATCGTTGATTTTAATGGTTATAAACACATCTGATCGATAATTGAACTATTCCAGACCATAAATGGATGCATTTATGAACCTTCTTGCATGTTTAATACAAGATTAAATATTTAATTGTAGAGAACCAATTCTTTATTATGCATAAAGCTACACGCTGTATATGATAATTGGCGGTGATAAAAAACGAACCCTCTTTCCGAATCCTAAGGCTCATTTTCGAAAACTCCTATAGATTGTTTTCTGTTTCGATGCTAAAAAAAAGGACGGTGCCAGTTTTCAAAAATCTGTGTTTTGATTTGCTCGGATAGGCTAAAGTCGATTTTTAGAAGACGCATATGCCTGGATAATTTCTAGAGTTTGCTGTTGTATGGTTGTTGAGAAAACTAAAACGTTTGATCGATAGGTACCGATGTGATACCTACCCAAATAAAAACTTTTGTTCTCAGTAAACTTCCAAGTTTCTGAAAAAACGCTTTTCACCGTTGGATAGAGCAGCTCATGGTGCATCTGTAAATGTACTTGCCATATGGCATAAATCTAAGAAGAAGAAAGTAAACGATTCAAAAAAGTAGATTCTTTTAAAATCCCATGACGACTAAAAATGTTATATCTCCATCAATTGACTAGGAGTTGAAAAAATTGAATTTTTTCGTTGATATACTAGTTTGAAGTACACAAGTTATACTATATACTGATGTATTTTCTAGAAAAAGATCCCTTTTAGTTTTTGAGATATGTAGTTCTCAATATTGGTGATTAACGTCTAACAAATCATACTTCTTTTATATGCAGCAGCTAGATAAACTCTTTTTGAATATCATGACTATCCGGCTTTCTCTTCGGGTCATGATAATCAGAGACAATGTGTGTTCAAACTTTGCTTATTCAGTGAATAATCACATAAAACGAAATAAAGTAGAAATGAAAAATATCAAAATAAGACTAAATCAAAATTAGATTTTTCTTTGAGATTTTTGTATATTCGAAATCAGTATAAAAATCGATTGCGTGGTACAGCATGGTTCGTGTATATGTATATAGACCGTTATTGCTCTTCAAAGAACAAAATAAGGAAAGGCAAAAGTTTATATTCTTATTGCAATTTATTCTATATTCAAAGAAGCAGTGCTGGCTGTGAATTTATTCTATATTCTGCCCACTTCGCGACTTAAAACCACAATAACTAGAGAGGACCCTTTTCCACTTTTTATACTGAACTGAAATACACAATTTGTACTATGTTGAGATATATTCCAGAAAACCGTTCGTTTTAATTTTTAAGATATAGAGCTATCAATATCATTCAGCAATATTCATTCAGCTTATGCTTAAAAAACATAATATCCAGTATGAGCTTACTCAATGTGCTCACAGAGTAAGTACAGTCACATTAAGAGTGCCTGTTTGGAGTTTCTGTCCTAACGGAAAGAGAACTTGCGCAGCGATGTACTTCAAACGTTGTCGAAGGAACGCTTGCAACCAAATTACACATCTAGATGCTGTTGATTAATCATAGACAAAGGAATAGCAACTGCGGTGCTTCGTGTGCTGCGAAAAGGATGATGTTGAAACAAAGTGTTAGTAAAACTTCTATATTGAACTCAGGTTAATTGCTTAGACGAACGCAAGGTGTGTACGGCCTCTATCCTAAAACATAAAAAAAAGAATGCTCAAGACTTGAAGTCTTGGCGCTTAACAGCTTCGCGTTTCTTCTGCAAACTAAATCTTCACTAAAACATGATTTGTTTCCACTACACACAAAACTCTTCTAATCGCTAATTCAGATAGATGGGACGTTTCTTAATAATATTGAACCAAAAATTAATATCATTTTCTTGTAAAATAAAGACTAATTTTGAACAATACTAATTTAAAAAAATCTGCTTATCAAGATGTTGGTAACCCACGATACAAAAACTGTGGTGATCTGTTGAAAATAAACCTTGTTTTACAACTATTTAGCAATTAAAATGACTAATGTTTAGTGAATCTTTGGAAACGTTGAAAATAGATAACGATGATGATGAACTCTCTCTTTCACGATATACAATGTATGGATTAATCGAGTTTCGGATATAAGGAAAATGGATCTGGTTGTGAATATCAATAATAAACGAGATGAAAACTTTAGTATTTGTTTTGGTTGCGATAAACACGGTAATTCAAGAAACTAATAGAAATAGCACAAGTTTTGATATTATGATAAATACTTTTTTGTTTTTATATTGTTGGATTGTGAGTAGAAGCTGAACTTGATATTTCATAGAGTAAAAATGAGTTGATTGACAGATTGGATAGTAGCTGAACAATAGTTGTCATCAGATAAAACTGTTTAACTGTATATCATACTGTACTGGAAGAAATCTGTGAACACAATTTTCTCCATTTAATGGTACACATTATTTTATGAAACACATCATTACGATATTATTAAAACACACGTTCAAAGTCAATTAAATGCCTGAAATCACAAAATAGTGGATAACTAAAGAAAAGGTATTCAGTAACACTTACTACTGTAATTTTAACTAATTAAATGCTATCATAACTATACATCTTTAACCGTTCTATTTTTTTTCTCATCTGATCCACCCATCAAAGCCTTTTTGTCAATCGAGTTTAGCAGAGACTATTCATAACTATGTAAAAGAAAGAAAATAAATGATCTTGTTATCGCTTCAACTAAAGAATAAAAAAACTTACAAACTTAAGCAGCACACCATATCGTTTGTCAAGGAAGAATGTCACAGACCACACATGCTATCAACAGCTCATCATTTTCTGTCCCATCAGATGTGATATATCATCGCCATACATTTTCTCACAATACACATGAGCAGAGGGTAATGCCTTTTCTCGGTCAAAATGGGAAATTGCCCAATTCATCATAATCTAATCATAATATTAAGTATTATACTTATCACGGTTAGCCTTAACGATGATGCGTTACATAACATATTTTTCAAATATTTAATATGAAAATGGACATTTTATGACTATCAAATCATCCATGATTGAACTAAACATAGTACCACATAACAGAATAGGGTATTTTTCTTCTTTTATCATCTATTCAGAGGTAATGTCAGCAGAGACAGAAGAATAACGTCAATCGAATAAAATTATTGGATAATATCTATGTCTGTGTACTATTTATTTTTAGAAAATGACTTTACCATGTGCTAATAAGATGAGAAACGCCTTGGATTATTTCAGTATACAAACATTATTCGATTTAAAGTGCACTACATGGCTGATTAACTACATAATTCGTGATAAAGTGTTGTTTTGTATCACCAAACTTCGTACAAAAATGAAATTCTGATTTGGTATTGTGTAAACATAAATTTTGACTCTATCATGTTCCTCACTTTTGACGCTCCGTTATACCTCCAAATATCTTGTTTCATTTTCAAAACGTGTTTCATATACTCTATAAATATGTTGACATCTACATGTCTAATATTGAGTCTAATAAGTTGTATACGATAAACTAAAGAGATAATTATACGTGCACTAGCTAAATCTGAGCCAAACGTTTTACAGTATTACTTATTGGTCTTGTTCAGGAAATCACAATATTAAAATCTTGCTAGAAAAAATCGATTTTGATCCTTTCGTCTTATTTTCTAGTTTGAATAATTAAAAAATGACACGTTCTACATCTTTTTGTCGGCTTTCGCCACTCGTGATGCGCCTTAATCACAAACGTTCATGGTTTGTTGATAAAATATTAACAACGATAAAATGTTTTCAAACAAATAAACCAGAACGACTGCTGATTGAAAAACTTCATAAAATCGGAAAAGTGTAACTAATAGAAACGTTTGATTATCATACACTGACTATAACGAAATTTTCTTATACAAAGAAAGGAACGATGATGTTATTTGACTTGGATTTTTGTTCAACTCTTGAAATAACCTAATATTGTACACGTTTGTGTAATCAAAATAAAATCACATTGAAATAGTGACGAAAACAACCTTTTTATTTCTGCATGGTTAATTACTTAATATTTCATCGTCTAATAGACTAAAGTGTGATTAGTAATTAGAAAAACTTATGTTGTGATTGCGTTTTACTGTTGTTGTTGTGCAAAAAAAGGTTAACTTGTGTGATCTTGGAAATGAAGGAATGACAAATAGAAGAAATAAATGACTTCGAATACACGCTTCATTTGTAGATGTTTGTATCGCGACTAGTTGTAGATGTGTGATAATGAAATAAGGCATGAGATGATACACACGCTCAAACATTTGCATTGTAGACGGATTACGCGATGAAAAGAATGGTATTATCACGAAAGTAAATTAACTTTACCAATTGGTACGACGATAACAGACGTTATGCACTTCATGATGTGGACACTTAAGATTTCTCTTCATCCTTATTTACTGTTGTCAAACTCTTTGGCAAGCTACTTTAAAATATGTGTACACTATCGGTTTTTCCTCCTTCATATCTAATCGAATTCTTGAAGTAAAACGGAAATGTTTCCTAATTATTCTTTCTCACTCCTAAAATAAGAACGAAAAAATATTTCTGTTTTCATCAAATACTTTCATACTTACAATTATTTTAGAAATAAGCTCACAATAAAGTATCCATTCATTAACGTTTTTTACACAGGTTTCTATGACCACTAATATCTTTTCCTTTTCTCATCGCACAATCGGTACGTGGATATTCAACAAATTTTTAAAAAACTTAATAAAGTACCATATTGAAATACAGTTGAAATATGAAACAGTACGGCTGCAGTTCGTTCGAAAGTACAGGACAAAATCTTAAGGCTCAACAAATTTCAATGATCACAAAATAACATTATAGGTCAGTATCCTGATGACAGCACGACGAGCACATTGCTTACGACTCGTAAATTGATTTTCTAACAGGCTTCTTCTATGACCAATGTTGCATATAGTTTTAAAAAAGTCAGCACTGAATTGAATAACTAGACCTTAATTGCTTCTTCTTCACACTATCACTATATTAACTAACTTCATCCAGCTAAATCTATACACATGATCTTAATATCAAATGTGTCGGTTTCCAATAAGCATGTTTCATTTTTTTTCTTGTATATTCCA
Organism: Didymodactylos carnosus; assembly: GCA_905250885.1. Taxonomy (NCBI): domain Eukaryota; kingdom Metazoa; phylum Rotifera; class Eurotatoria; order Philodinida; family Philodinidae; genus Didymodactylos; species Didymodactylos carnosus. Next base: position 12,619 of record CAJNOQ010000471.1, on the reverse strand, counting down.
CTAACACATAATTAACGCTATTTTGAAGGTTAGAAGGCAAAGATGCTTGTTGGCATATATGTTATATTGAACATTCGTGGGAGAAGCTTAACGTATTACAAAACGAATTGGCTGCTGTGGCTCGGATCTAAACCATTGACACAAATGGATACATCTCTTTTTGATTCTTTTTACTATAACCGATGTGTAGTTAGCATGTGTATCATCAGTAATCATGTGACATATTTCATTTTTCGATACAAAGGATTTATCACAGACAGTTTTAGTCAGCAGCAGTGATGTCGTTTGTATACTGAAGGTAGATGAATCGCCATATTTCTAGGCGGAAGACGATAATCAACTTTCGATGATCATTTGTTAGCCAACAGTAAAAAAGTCACTAATGGAAGAATTCAATATAATTGTGGTTAAACATATGCTATTCAAAGAAAAATCACACTAAAGCGAAGAAGATAAAGATGACATAGTAAACCGACAAAAAGGTAAACTTCACCTACTTACAACTTTCTGAACTCTTATTGCTTCATTGAGAAATATTTACATCGACAATATCATATTTTTCTATCTGAGTTACACGTAAGTTGAACAACAACAGGAATAGTTAATGTTGAACGCTGTTACATCGATGTTTATCTAATTTAGGTCAAATGGCTTAACTTTTTTTCATCAATTATTGCATTACATCTTACAAATATGAAATTTCTTAATTAAAATAAAACATCAAAGACTAACCTATATTGTTCAATAGATTAAACAAGAAGTGAGTTGAATGTTGCAACTTTGAGAGCATAAATTAGATATATTCATCAGATTTCATATTATAAAATAAACCAGTTTATAAGGTGATAAAGAACACACGTTTTGAAAATGTTGAAGTTTGATCAAACAGGATTAAAATGATTACGGTGTTATAATTAGGTAGCTGATGAGATACAATTAGCTTTTAATCATAAAGGCGACACATCTTAGATTATGACGCTAACACGGTTCAACTCCACCCAACCCAATCTCTCCCTCTTCTTGTTTTTAGCCGCTGTTGTTTATCTCTCTTAATTTATTTGAAATTCATCTCATTGTTTGAGTTATAAATACATCTTTTCTTCAAACTTAAGTAATACACATTTTTCGAAATAAAACCATTTCAACGTAGTATATCCTCTTTTTAGTCTTATTACTACTGTGTGTTACACCTAGAAATGAAATAAAACAAAAAAAAATTGTAAACTATAATATAGTTTTACTCGCACAAAAACAACAACTACCTACAATCATGCTATATATGACATGCTGTAGACTGAATTCACAATGAATGAATATGTTATAAATAGTCAGTCCTTCATCGATAACTTTTCGTTAAGGTAAAGCCAATAGATGACATGATCAAAACAGATACAGATGATCTACTGTTTCTACCGTTGACTATCACCTAAAAGAGGAAGAGTGATTATTGTTAAGAATTCAAGCAATTACTACACATAAGTAGAAAAAGGCTTACCAACTAAACGCATGAATCTACATCTTATGAAAAAATATCTTTTGCCAGACGAGGAGTATACACATATATAATTTTGTGATAGATAGCTTAACTATAAGTTTAATGATTGTAAACGTCAACAAAAATACTGTCTTGTATTTTCAAATCTGCTGAATAGTAATATTCTAATCAAACAAGATGAATCAATACCACATCCTTAAATTTCTTTTCTCATCTAATGCCTTGTCTTGTTAAATGGTCTTTTATATTCTTGAGATCAGTTAAATATATGGATGTTTGAATATTTATGAGAAATACACTGTTGATTGATGATCATGAATAGTAAAAATAAACACCGGCTCATAAAAAATCAATTATGTTGCTTGAATTGTTGATATGAGAGAAAAAATGTTACTTGCTAGATTCACATTTGTACACTTTAACGTAGCAATTTTATTGATGATTTATAATTTCATTCATTAGCCGATGACTAAAGAGGAGTAGATTTTCGTTTCATGTTTTCAAGAGTATGTTACGCAAGTGCATTACTGTCATCATTGGTGTTCAAGAGCATTTCATTTCAGTCCTAAAATTCAAAGTAAAAAGAAAAATATGCAATTAATTCTTGTATCGTACTACGAACAATCTGATTTATTTACCTAGCTCGCACAGTTAAATCGACATTTTATAATTCATCGAAAACATCTTAACTTGATTAACGATAGATTGTTGTTCAGATAAATGACTTTCTATGATTATTATATAATTTTCTTCAATGTTAACTTAGCGAATTCAATATGTGGATATGTCATTTCAGGCAGATTTTCACATGTTAATAGTCCAATAGCGTTGAAAGTTGTTGAGTGTAAAAACTGCAGTCAAAGGAAAGAATTTTGGGCAGAACGGAAACTTATTATACTTCATCGTGATATCACTTTGGTGTGTCGTTCTTCTAAGTTATAAATAATATAAAAAAAGAGTTTGGATATCATTGATTTTCCCTAAATATTTTTGTACTTCCGGGTCTACTGTACGCACTGCTTCAATATTCTTTACGTTTTTTCGGACAATCACTGGTTTTTCTTTCTTCACGTTACTGCACTAGAAAAAGTAGACGGAACGCGTCGGTTTGAGTAGGAAAAATGACGCGAACATTTTCAGACAGTAATGTTGTTTGTAACGTTCTGATGTTGTTGAAAGGAGTTAGTCAGGTTGGAAAACTGATTTAAAACTAAAGCATTATTTTTGAACCAGAAATTATTCTAAAATTGAAGAAAAACGACGAACGACTACAGCCAAAACATCTGGTGAACATTATCATCTTTAGGTATTTGTTGTTATTTTCTGAGAAAGATTTCCATTTACTCTTCATCTAACTTCCGAAATTTGTTTTTCTTTAATCTTTGACTATCCAGCAGGAAATTGATACTTAATGAAATAGTGAACGATGGGTAAATTGCGAAGAGAATAGAAAGCGTACGAATTTGAGAAGTTGAATTTTCTTTATTTGTGTGCGCGGTGATAATGACTTATTCCATCTGATTACAGTATGTTCACATTTGATACTACTAAAGTGAAACGAGAAAACCTTTTCTTATATTAAAACGACGCCGCTTACACAGTATGTCTCATGTTGCACAAATTAAGTGTCATCCAATTAAAACCAAAACCAAGAATACGCACTGAAAATATAATCTTCAAGAAAATGACGAGGAGAGATAATGCGTACGTAAACATAGTTGTTGAATTATTCTTGATTAAACGAAGTTAATACCAGTAGAATATTGTGGTGAAGATCAAATTCAGTTGAAACCGCTCCCTTCTGCTTTACTGTAGAAATCAAAAACGAACGTGGAAGAACTTTTGACTAGAAATCTATCGGACTTTGCGCAATTCTTTGTTGAAATTTTGATATTCTATAAGAAATGAAGAGAAAATATCTGCCGGAATTTTGAACCTTACATAAGACTTCTTTTTCTTCTTCTCTGTTGATCAACTATATAATAAAAAATAATATTTTTTCTTCTCTGATATGATGCATAGCATAACAGTGGATCTTTCAATAAATCATTAATTTGGCAAAAATGTTGAATTGTCATTGAAAAACAGCACTAGAAAACCCTTGCTCTTCTGAATTTCATTCTTATCATAGTTACTCGAAACGAACAATTGTTGAGAGGTAAATTGCACACCAAATGTAGTAAAAGTACGATCATTTCAAGTAATTCTAAATGATCTTTATAACATCTTTAAGCTGATGGTTAACGCGCACTTACAGTTGTGAATCTTCTGCGTGCCTCGAACCGATTTCTTTTTCATATAATAGAACTGCAACTATAAACCGAAAACAAATTGATATCGAATGGAAGGATGCCTCACGTGAAATATTAGAATAATCAACTATTACACTTGAAACAACGTCTCGGTACTAATTAAATTTTGAGCATTAATATTTAATTCAAATGTCTTCATTGTATCAGATAAAAGGATTCATCATAATCATGTGCACGTAAATGGTTACCACAATCTAGCTGCATGTTTAACCAATCCATACATTCGATGTTCTTATTTTGATTCCAAAGAGTTCACTATTATAAAACTACATGAAAATCATCGTGTACTCGACGTTAATCCTCAGTTTTCTAATTGACTTTTTTGTGTGCTGCTGCTATACGAATAGTGTCTAACGTTGATAGATTCTCATTTTGGAAGGATGATGGCTCTTGCGTACTTTTACTCGAGAAAATATTTAATAGCCAATTATCAATCTATTTAAAATTCATTCAGTGGTATTGTAAATAATAAAAAGTTCCAGAATTTAATAATAGTCACCGATAAAACTTTTTAAATGGATTTTTCACCTGAGATAGTTTGACTTTGTAATATAATTTAGACATTTTTGATTGATTGAAAACTAAATCTCAAGTATTTGACTTTAAAATTTAAATTAGATAAAAAGCAGCAATATGAATAATAAAAAAGTATTTGTTCATAGAAATCATCATCGGACTAACGTCATATACACCTAACTTTTGAAGGAACGTTTGCAACCAAATTACACATCTAGATGCTGTTGATTAATCATAGACAAAGGAATAACAACTGCGGTGCTTCGTGTGCTGCGAAAAGGATGATGTTGAAACAAAGTGTTAGTAAAACTTCTATATTGAACTCAGGTTAATTGCTTAGACGAACGCAAGGTGTGTACGGCCTCTATCCTAAAACANCTCTTCTGAATTTCATTCTTATCATAGTTACTCGAAACGAACAATTGTTGAGAGGTAAATTGCACACCAAATGTAGTAAAAGTACGATCATTTCAAGTAATTCTAAATGATCTTTATAACATCTTTAAGCTGATGGTTAACGCGCACTTACAGTTGTGAATCTTCTGCGTGCCTCGAACCGATTTCTTTTTCATATAATAGAACTGCAACTATAAACCGAAAACAAACTGATATCGAATGGTTGGATGCCTCACGTGCATGATGAGAATAATATAGGAATAGATGGGCTTTTATCGTTTTCGCAAACGTGTTTGGGACAGACAGGATCGTGTTAATTGAGAGAAAAATGCTGCCATGCTGAATTTACGTTAAGGGAAATTTTCTATGGCAAATTGGAACAACTTCAATGAAAAAGAACGCATATGATGTGTTTTACGATTAGGTGAAACCTGCTTTGAATAATTATGTGTTGTTGAACGATCAGTAGAATCAAAGTGGAACCATTGAGATTCTAGAAAAAATAAGTAGAAAAGGAACGACGCTACTTATTCTACATAATGCACGTCATCTCTGGTTCAAACTTATTCGTTGATAAAACAAGTAACGATTGTGACACTAATTAAGTCGATGATAGTTTTAAATGAATTTAAACATTTGGGATGAATGTTGAAATGAGATAAACATGTACTGGACGGTGCGTTTGGAAAAGAATTACTGCAAAATAAAAATGTGATAATGACATGGATTGCTGTTAGCTCTAATAGATAAATTTCCTGTTTTGAAATTTTCAGAAATTCGAAATACTATTACGATTTTGTTGCGAAGATACTGTGACTGAATCGATAACGCTAATCGCTTTGGTATAAAACTACCATCTTATTATTTTATTTTCATTATTCCTTTTGTTACAAGTTTCTATGTTAATTGAACAGGATATGATGTTTTCTTCTTTTGATACGATAGAAAAACAAAACAAAATTTTGTCGTACGAAATCAAAACTTTTCCTTGTTGGTTCTGAATCTTTTAAACCATTTTTTGGACTGCCGGTTACCAACTGATGAACCAATAAATACGAGAAACATTTTTATGCCGAACACTAAATAGTTAGTATAAATCGTTTTCTCATACTGATAGCACTTACAGTTAGTGAAAATGCAAATGTTGGATTTGAAAATCAACTAAATACATATAATCGGCATCGTAAGTGTAAAATAGTTAATTTCTTACGTATATTTGTTGAATCAACATCATCTCAAGAATCTGGAAGACGAAATAATTATGACAAAAGAAAGAGTATGGTTACCGCATGGATTTTATTTTAAATATTGAACACTGTTTCTGAACGAAATAAACGATAAAGCAATTTTGTTTTGAATTGTTCGTTCTTATCCACAATGAATCGGTTATACTAATTGAAATATTAATATTCTATAAAGATAAAAATAAAAAATTCCCACGACCCTCAAACTGAACACCTTAATAACGTGTGATATGACTTATTGAATTGAAAATATTGTCAACACTAATCACTCACTGCACTCATACACTTTGGTGACTAAACTTGATAACCCCTTTCTTTAATGTTAAAAAAGCACCACATTTTTTCACATATTTTCCTCATTTTACCAAGACTTAAAAATCTAATGCTTTTCAAACATTGCTTAATTCGATGTTGCCTTTGATTTGTCTATAATGTTTGATGGTATCGAAAATAAAAGTTCCACTAAGCTGTATTTCTTTGACTGTGTGTTATGAATAAGATAATGTAGATCAGTACGTTTAAAATTTAAAAAGAACAAAATTTACGAAATTCGCCATCTGCATCTTACTCTTCAATTGTCTTTTGAACTTCTCTGCTGATACGAACACATGTATGCTAAATTTATAACAATTTCTCTCTTATCAGGACCGGAAAAAACTAATCTCAATAAATATGTCGAGCCACTCGTGCTGTTTTTCCGTAATTAAATACTAAATACAAATGATAAATCTTTTTGTTCAGATTCTGACACTCACAGTAATAAATCACGATTTAAATTAACCATAAACATAAGCCTTCAACCAAAGAGATAAAATTTGCATTTCTATTAAAAAAACAGATTCACTCGATAAAAGAAAATGATTGTATTGCATTTTAGAACCATATGCATAAAAATTCGTCAGCATTAAAACTAAAAATATCCTACACTTTCTTTCACAGAAGTGTGTTGAATTGATGGCAAATTTGAGCGAAAGTGTTGCTTAATTATATTATTGCCTTGAAAATAAAAACAAGAAGTGACATTGCCCCTCATGAATTTTCAAATACTTGTTTTGATAATAATTATTTCACAATTTTGGGAGAACACTGATTTATCCTCGATACTTGGGATAGTTTTGATAAATGTTGAACAAAAGAGATTTGATTGATTATAACATGAAATTTTCTCCTTATCACAAACACTGGTCATATACGAAATCGGAAATGAATGAAACATAAATACACATCACACCATAATGTAATTTAAAAACAACTACGAAAATTTTGTGGAGTAATCTCACGTTTTTTGTTTACTTAACCAAACGTAAATCGATTATTGAAACAAAATTATGAATTGAACTAGGGTCAGGTATTGAAAGAAACAATTTGATTCCATTTCTTCTCTGTTGAGGAAAGAGTGGTGCGTTTTTTTCATTAATTCTATATGAAAATTACCAAAAAAACTGAAATAGTAGATGGTACGATACTTTAAAATTGTGCTGGTAAATCATAACACATGGAGAAATGATATAATTTTCTTCACATTTTCTTTCGATTATAAATCAATGTATTAAAATAAAACTATAGTGTAATCCCCCCATAGAGCTGCAAAGCAATGACGTTTTAACTCTGCAGCTACAATAGAAAAAGCAAGGTAAGAGTACGAGCGAGTTGTAAGCTTACGCGCTATCACCAACACCAATAAACATTGTGCGTATATATAACTTTATTGTTAGCATTTGTAGTTGCCCTAGATTTTATAATTACTCGAAATTATGACAAAATCGATTTTTCTTCGTTTCAAAATACTCCCTGCATCATACAACGAAATATCAGATGCTTCTTACAAAATGTTTGGGGCCTTAATTTCACTGAAATAAAAACAGCTCTAGAGTCATATTCAATGTTTGGTTTCCAGTTACGATGTGATACAACAATTATTTTTGATACCCATTGATTGACTGCGATAAACAGCTGCGGAGATGTTACATTCTATAATAGTTAAAAATCATATTAATCCCCCTCCCCCCTCCTACTGTTTTAAACGATCGAGTATTGCTTTATATTTTTCACCAAAACGTTATTTCGATATATACGATTCTTTTAATAAAATCAACTATTTTCTTTTCTCGATTAATTGTGTTAGTAGACAACGTAAGTCGTAAGACGCTCTAAAGAAATCAGTTAAAGCTAGAACAGATAACGTATGAAAAACCAGTGTGAACCAGCTTACGACTACCAAATTAAAAACACCTGGACAAAATCCTAATTTATTAATAAAATTTAATTAAACTAAATGAATGCGCAGGACATTCTACATAGTACTCCCTGGTCTGTAATGCTCTTATGGCTAAGTGAACATTAACGTTTGCGTATATATTGAACAATTTTATCAGCTGAATAACGTACACCATTCTTTCCCACGTTGATTCATGGTACCCCACTTCCCAAAACTATTAACTACAATTATATAATAAAAACTTCGATATGTTGACTACAGCTAGCATGATACTTAAACCAGTAATTTATTGTTGGATTAATTGAACGAGTTATATAAATATATCATTGAGTATAAATAACTTGTTGTTCTAAGTTTGCTAACAGAAAAAAATACTAACGAAAATATTTCAAAAACCTTATCTTTTTTCATCGCGTAAGATGACCGATAGAAACTACGCTAGAATAACAACAAAAGTGCGCCACATTTGATAATAAAAATAAATTGTTGAAAGGATAAAATCTTACGATGACAAGGACCACAATGATAACAGTAGAGTACGTTTGGTACATAGTCTATATTCTTAATTAAATCCTAAAGAAATTAATGAGACCTAAAAGCGGAGAAAAATGCAGCGAGGATAACGACTACATTAATCTTACTCTACACCAAATCCCACATAGCAACACACCTGGATTCAATGATATATACAATATGATGATTATTCGAGATATCCAGGTGATCAGCGTAGTTGAAACGTCACTATCTTTTCACGTGAACATAAAAAATACTGATAAAATCAATCGCGCATACCTCTCATATTAACGATGACTAAGATAAAATTCTACTTCAGCAACAAAATAAACACCATCCCCATCTCCAATTGTCAATCAATGATTATCATTTGTTTGCATATCATACCCTAAGGATAATAGGACAGAAAAAATGTTGGTTATTGCTCACTACCTCGTATTTCACACAATAAATATGTATGTATTTTCATTTTTGTCGATCAATAAAACCTAATTCGTTGTGTATATAATTTTCACATTTTTCAAATAAAATTGAATTTCTTCTTATTAGATATTTTTTCTATGTGCTCTAACAACAGGAAAAAACGCCAAATTCGATCATAGACTTGTCCAATAAAAGTCTTACTACATGTTACCAACTTAAAATCAAATGATTAGTTATTAGAAGTTACTTGCTTTTACAAGTTTTACAAGATCGTTGTTGAAGAGATAAATATTATAGCGTGCTAATGAATAAATAGAAAACGCGGATTGTCAAGGCATATGAGATTAATGATTACCAAGAACGAAAAGTATTCCACCATTGGTTAGTCAAATTGAATGGCAATTAAAAATATTCATCAGCATTTTTCATTTGCATTACAGAATACTACCAATATTACTAAATATAGAGAACCAAAACAAAAAAGAGAAGTCTACTATACACTTCTCAGTCATTTCATTCAGATTTAAAGCTGCTTTTTTGCACAAAAACTATAAGCGAGAAGAAAAAAAAAACAAACACACAACGCTAAGAAAAAGATGTATCACCTAAAAAACAGTCGCTAAATGTGCGCTTACAAATTAAATTTCCATGAGTGTTCGTGTATTTCTAGAGCAAACAAATTAACAGAAGAAAGCAAATACCAAATGATTTTGAAACATTAAAGCTGGTTTATCTGACACACATGCTGAGATATAAATTATGGACGGTTAATACATTTACTATTGTGAGAGCGTTGAATACAAAAATAAATTCTTTAATTTGTACTGGATAATTAGGTAACTGATACTACATGCGGTTGAGTTTGTTAGATTTTTCATAGCTTAATAGAATTTGTAGATAAGCATTGCGTGTATACAACATTGTTTTTCTAGAAAGCGACGTGTTGGTAGAATAAAAATTTGACTAGAATTCAAAACAGAGATCGACAAATAACAAGGTTAAGATTGCTTACCTCAAATCATAGCGTGTAAAGGAAACAGAGCATAGTATAATAAATAACAATAATTAAAAACATAAGCAATTAAACCCAAATGTTGTTAAAATGATTATGAAATAGTAGCAGTGTAACAGCGTCAAAAAAAATACACTAGAATTAGCCAAAAAAGAACGATGCTACTTTGAACAATTTAAACCTAACAATTAAATATATATTTCATATCAACAATAAAAACATAATACATAACTATAATTGTAGATATGATACTAGAATTATGAATAAAAACACATTCGTATGGAAGAATATCAACATCAAAACTTACATATACACAAAATCGTTACATATTTCTATTATTATTCAAAAAATAATATTTTTCAAACATCAATATTTCTTATTCTGTTGTAAAATTTACATTAAGCTACACAAATATCGTGTTATTTAAACGCAAGATGGTTTTTAGTTGGAAAAAACAAACGCGTACAAACGATACGTCTTATTATCATTATTCACTAAATAATATATAAAACAAAAAACGTTTTACCTTAATATTGTACATCCTACCGTCTTTCCATGATCAACGAATACGACGACGACGACATGTTTACACTAACGTTGCCGGGAACAAACTGAATACATACACTGTATGGCAAGGCATTTATATACTAAAATGTTTTTCTTTTTCTTCTCTCTTCTAGGTTTTTCGTTGACTACATATATTATAAATATATGATCGAGAGAGAAAAAAAAAGGAGAAAAGAAAATGGCTCATTGCATTCATAGGATTGGTACATTTTTATAACGACGCAGAAACAATGAAAAAAAATGTTAGAAATTTCTTTTTTTCTTTTCAAACTGCGCAATAACACATCTATGTTAGAAAGAAAATATTTGATCTAGAAGGTTTATTTGTCATTTATTGTCGTACACCTACGTAGAGAATGCATAGATTTTTCTTATTGTTCTTGCACAAACACTAACTACAACAACAGAAAAATTTCGTAATGACACTATAATTATGACTCACTATGGAAAAAGATTTACATAAGCATTTAATAATTTGACGAAATAATGAGTTAAATTGCAGTTTACATAGAATAATTTCCTAAGAAAATAAAACCAGTACATCTGACTAACTCATTAACATAATGACTCACATATGATTGTGTTTGAACTAATGCATTCAATTACTTCTGTGTTTGATAATGAAAACACCAGAGAAATATTCAAAAAATGAAATTCTTGTTCGAATTTGAGTATGATACTAAAAAGATCGAAATTTACTTTGAAATTGCAATCTCTCAAACGTCTCTGTAAACGAAAGTCCTCACATTGAATCTTCAGTCCAGAAAGACAGTAATAACAGTACGAAAAGTTAAACTAAAAAGGGTCTAACAAAAACCGTTGAGAAAATTCAACTTGATCTGAGATTAATTATATGCTGATTTAATAATGCTTTTGTTTCGATAGTATAAAGAGAAGGTACATGCAGAATGATGTGTCTGCTAATAGGCATTCAGTGAGACACTATAATGTTTATAATCGTACGGTTTTTGTAGCACTTGGCTGATGAACTGCATAATGAGTTAAGGTTTTTAGGTGTATATAATTCTGCATAATTAAACTCGGAAAAAGTCAACGAATAAATGTATCAGGACTTTGTCCCTCATTTCAAATTATTTTGAATGTTCTGTTAGAAGACATATTTCTCACTGCAGAAACAGCTGTTATAATGTGAATTACAAAATTATTATTATTATTATTCTGAAATATTGAGAGCACATTGATTAAGCTGTGCGCATTATTATAATTTTCTCGTGCAGAAAACACGACACATTATTTTGTAATCATACCGTAATTATTAAAAAATAATACTAACCGACATTGTCAGAGTATTACCAAATAACCATTCAAGTTGTTGGAATACCATTACATCAAAAATTTTCCTGTAAAACTATAAAAGCATCGATAAATGTGAAGCTAACCATCAATAGAAGTACTAGAACACAAATTTTCAAAGATAAAGTGACTGGAATTTCGCATATAGGCGACGTAAAAACTTTCTTTCGTCAGTCACTAAAGAGGGCTAGCAGTAACTTGTACCTCTGTTGTGCAATGTAAAAAAGGGTTTTTTTTAAAAAGAAAATGGTGCTTTTCATTTCGAGTCAGTTGAAACACTTTACATTGTGAATCTGTTTAATTGTTCGGTATTTTCCGAAAGAAAATATTTTTGCTAGTTTAAGAGCGAAAAAGGCGATTTTTTGAACCAGTGCATTCATAATTAACCATTTCTTGGCAGATGATATAAATTAGTAAAATGTGACGAAGTAGTAAATAAAGCAAGCTATTACAAAGTCATCTCAAAACTAAGATGCTAGTAGTTCAGAGTTTCCACAAGTTTTATTGTTCGTTTTAACACACATATTCGGATTCGTCGTGAGTTGCTGATCACGAATCTGACCTTTTTTTCGATTTACATAAAGTCTTCAGGGAGAAAAATGCAAAATA
>CAJNOQ010000470.1:0-49773 GCA_905250885.1 Didymodactylos carnosus | reverse complement strand
ATTAAAAAACTATGAAAAAGTCTTTGCTTCTCTAAATATAACAAACTTTTTACTATGTATTTCTAGTCAAGATGAAAATCTTTATTGTTGCTTACTCATTCTTTTAATATTCTAGATAGTTTTCACTTAATACTTTTTGTTTTTTTCAACGAATTAGTGTCAACGCAATTTGACAAACATATTCTTTGTATGCGCATATGACTCACTAAAAAACAGAAACAGTTTTTTTCAAAACAAAGAGTTTCCTAGTGAAAACATTTTTCTATTTTTGTCTTTTATCATAAATACTCTAAAGCTAATCTTTAGTTTAGATTATTTATTGATCTTACGTAAGATCACCTAAAATATCTCTATTATTATTTCAAAGCAAAAAAGAAAACATGTCTTTCTATTCTTATTTTATTCCGGAATGCTGAATTGTATAATAATATTTTTTTGGTGATATTTTTCATATTTGTATAATTTTTTATATTTATAGGAAACTCTTCCAGGTTCTAGTAAATATACATGACACTGACAGATCATTTTTAGCCTAGGCTCCTATTTTTAGAATGCTCCGAGTTAGACTTTGAAGAAGTTTAAAATAATGACTTATTTTATTACAGATAAACTTTTCTCAATAGGCGCGAAACCATTATTTTATAATAGATATTCCATTCATTATTTGACTAATCTAATGAAATATCTTTGATCAATTGGACAAGCATTCAAGATGCTCTGAAATTTGTTTAGATAGTTGAATGATTTTGGTTATTTGGTGTATAAATGAGAAAAATGTTTTGAATGTTGATTAACATTGATCGTTTTGAAGTAGAATAATTGAAGCGTACGTTCTATTGATTCTGTTGATAATCATACTGCATTCGTAACCATCCTTATCCAATAGCATAGACTCAATCTCTAGCAATTCTGAGCTCTGAATGCTAGTTCTATTTTGAGATATATTGTATTAGTATCACTTGTAAATATGAAGACGTATGAACTCTGGTACACACCTGAAAAGTCTGTTCATCGCCCCTAGCATTTGTCTACATCTTTTACTGATATTTTCTAGATGATACTTCTACGTCAGATCTGGTGAAAGATACACGCCTAACAATTTAATGTTTTTATCTAATAAAAGCGATTTCCCAGAAACATAAAGTAAGGATATTGATCAGGAAGCTTAAAATTGAAAAATGGCATATAAAAACATTTTTCTGTATTTAAATCGATCTCATTTTTTACACACCAGTCAGACATGATATCTAAAAGCTTTTGAACTTCTCAAAAAAAAACCTTAAAATTCTGAAGAGGAATTAAACCAAAAACATTGTTAGCAAAAAGCGATGCTGTCATTGTAGAAGGAAGTTTCTCATTCAAATCGTTCATGAAAATCAAGAAAAATCAAGAGCCAAGGACTTAGGGCACTCCAGATGTAACTTGTGCTGCTTTAGATTTTTTATTAGTGATTACTACCATTTGCTCTCTATCCGATAAATACGAGTGAAACCATTCAAAAAGACTACCGGTCACTTGTGCTCTACTTAACTTTTCTAATAATATTTGATGACTAACTCTATCAAACACCTTAGCAAAATCAAACGCAACTCCTAATGCTATCCTTTTTTCTTCTAAAATCTTTATTAGTTAAATTCTAACATACAATAGCGCATCAGCTGTGGATGGATTAGCTCGAAAACCAAATTGCGTTAATGTGAAAAAACTAATTTTATTTAAATGTCTGACTAGAGATTTATGTACCAATAACTTAAAAATTTTACTTATGTTTGATAGTAAAGAAATTGGTCTGTAATTAGAACATTGACTACACGATCCTATCTTGCGTATAGCTCTTACTAAGGCTTTCTTCCATGTTTTCAGAAAAACTCCTTTTTTAATTTTAGAATGAAATAAATGGTGGAGCCGAGGTGAGATTTTGTCAGAACAGAGCTTTAAAAAATTTAATATTGCGTTCGTAACCATCATTATCCAATCGCATAGACTTAATCTCGAGCGATTCTGAGCTTAGAATGCTAGTTATATTTGGAGATATATTGCATTAGTATCACATCATTCGATGAGCTCTTTTCTTTTACATGATATAGCTATTATATATGAAACTGAAACAAGACACCATTTTTTCAATTGACGATCATACTTGATTGTAATACAAAAATACTGTTTGTCCAAGATAACAACATCATCAAGATAGTTTATAATAAAATAAAATAAATATAAAACTTTTAATTTATTTAAAATATGATGATAAAATTTCATCGCGATTCAATTCGAAATATTCTTTAAATAATTTATTAAGAAATATGATTTTCTGTTATTGAAAATTATACATTTCATCTCTTTCAAATCTCTGGTGAACTTCGTACCTGCATTTATTGGTGTATGCGAGCGTCTGAAGGAAAGTCTATTCATATAGCAGTAGTGTATGACAAAAATGGTTGCCAATAAATGTATGGATAGAATTTTTGGAAGAAAATTGAGTGCGCGACACTGAAAGTGGTAATAATAAGAATTTAAGTTCATGTAATTTTATTCAAAATTAGATTATAACTAGAGACTTGAAACCCTATCTGACCCCAGTTACAGATTAGGTTCTAGTTGGATTAGTACCAAGTTGGTTAAGATACATTTTCTTAATCCGTGCATTTCTCTAATTATAACTGAAAAATCTTTGATTTTATTTCATCAGTTTACTTACTATAAAATAAATAGATATTATAGTAAAAGTTAAGAGACAAATATTTATTCTTAATGAAAACAAACTTATAAAGCTTTGATTCGTCCACTCGTATCTATCAACATCTATCTTAAATATGTTAAGCATCGAAAAGGAAACAGATGGTTTGCCAGTGTTATAAGTTTTTAACAAAATATATTTCATCTGAGTGAACAAGATTAATTTTCTGCCATCACAGTTTTTTTCCTCATCTAAAAGAAATCTATCTCATTTTTCTACTAAACTACTAAGTGAGATCGATTTATTTTCCTCATTCGTTGATAAAAAATTTTGTGATCTTTAAGTTATATTGACGAAATAATAACCTCTTTTTTCTCACACTTTTGAATTTTCAAGATCTTAGCATGTTTAAGATAACCGTTTTACATTCAGAAAACCAAAAAGTTTCTGAATAAAAATGTTTTCCACTATTTTGAGTAAGGAATTAGGTCAGATATACATTTTATAACTAAGTTAACACGCATAATTTTGAAACAACGAGATAACGCATTAATGATTTTCAAATCGAATTAACTTTACTTTGATGAGGGCTAAGTACTAATGACACACGCAATGGTTTTTATCTTTAATGAAACTTGTTGTTGCACAACTCGAATGTTGTTGTTCGGATGGTGTGCATTCTGATTATCATTGACAGTTAAATCAATAAGACAAAAGATTTATCAGACAAAATAAACGAAAAAATGGATCTTTATCCTTATACAAAAGGTAAAACGACAATGTACAAGCATTCTTTCTCGTCGAATAGTTACTCATTAAAGCACTAGCCAATTTTTTAAATTAAAATACTGAATGGTCTATGTCTCTCTCTGAGCAATCCTTGTCGGTTGTATAATGTAACAACCAAAACGTTAAAAAAAGCAGTTTTTCAATGTAATTATAAAAGGTTTTAAAATTGTTAGTTTGTTTCTCTTTCCCTAAAGAAGTCAACGAGAAAAAACAAAAATGGGACAAAAATCCATTTCGTAGTCGAGATTTAGATTTTTGTGAACTAATAGACGAAGAAAAACAATGGAAAGCAAAAGTAATATGATCACTACCATTCAACAACAATATCACCAACAACTTGTGTGTAACTTATTTTTTACTAACCTTACGGCGTCTAGCAGCGCTTATTTGAATGCATGACGAATGAATTTTTACGCGTTTATTCAAAACTCTTGGAGTAGGTTCACGTATGTCTACTTGTTGCATTCACGCGTGTCCACGGATAAAACTTATTCAACAAACTTATGGCTTGTCGATCACCGGTGTCTACGTAATAGCAGATCCATGAGCCCTGTAGACAGACAAAGTCGAAGAAAACAATGTCTACGAGTCATACACTGCGCATGAAATTTTGAATTTTTTACTAAAATTCTATTTCTTTCAAAAAAGGTGCCATTTTCAATGAACTTTGGAGTCAATTTTCAGAATTAAACATACTATATTAAATCTGATGACTCTATATGATAGAGCCAGTCCAATTGTACAATATTCGGTATTAATTGGTGTTCATGATGCTTATATAAATGGTTGGCAATGGGAACAGTGAAAATGTTCAATGATTTATGCATACAAAATACGATAACTCATCGTTTAAACACGTGGCCACTAGTGGAGTGATATATGAAACATTTTTAACTTATGAATAATTTTCTATAAATTATATATATCAAGTTCCCGCACGTTAGATTGTGTATTAAACTAAAAGCACTATAAGCAATTTCCGACAGGTTGCATCATGACCATGCGCGTAGCTCTTCATTAGTGATCATATAGGTCTAAACTCTGAATGAGCATCATATGTGAAAATATCTTCACACGATGGATATACTTGGTCAATTGTGTAAAAGTCATTTTCAACGTGCTGCGATACCATGAGACTAGTAAAAAGCTGCAAATGGATAGAATATCGTGACATTTTAAATGTTTCTAGAATCGCGAATTACGTTTGCAAAAACGAACGTGCGAGAAGAGTAATGGTTATGCTAATAGACGAAATCTATGTCACGACCAATTAATTAATGTTAGTAAAGATGGACCAGAACGTACGGTAAAATAATTTGGTGAGACAATAATAACAACATACAGTTTTCTCATCTTTCTGTCGTTCAAGTATAGGCTGATCGCGATAATAAACATTTATCGGATGTCGATCGTTCATGGATAATTGCTCATACACAAAGTAGATGATAAAATTTTTAACTGAGCTAATGAGTCTTAAAATAGTTGAAAATTTTAGATTGTCGAAGTGATCACAAAAGTTTACATGAATATATTCGAAAAAAACATGAAATATTTAGATTACAAGTATAACTGTCAATACTTCTAGACTTATACATTTAGTGCTTTAAATTCATTTTAGTATATTCTCAGTGTTAAACGAAACGAAATAGAAAAAATGGAACAACATCTGCGAGAAGAAGAACGAGTCATAACCGTAGCAGAGAAACAACTGAATGAAGATTCGGCTTTATTCGATCAATTTCTCGAGTCTAGTGCGAGATCAGCAAATGCAGCAGCAATGCAGTAAGCATAGAATTTTCCAGTGACAATTTTACACCTCTCAAATCTCTATCTTCAATTGTTAGGGCAGAAGAAGAGACCCGAAAAAAGGAAGAACGTGTCAGTGAAATAAAACGTTTACAAAAAACACTTATCGCTGGAGAAAATGATAAAATACAATTAGCTGGTATGACAACTCTTGTCATACTAACTGCTTGTATCTCAATTCTAATTTAATATTGTTTTAGATACACTGAATCAAGGTAGACGATATCAAAAATTTCTCTTCAAGTTTGCACCGACGGTAAAATTAATAATGAATGTCAATATAACTAGAAATGTATTTAGTTTTGTGCTAAAGGACTGGCAAAATGCTGTTCTGAAACAGCAATCATCTGAACGTAAGAAAACTTTTGTTAACCATGAAAGATACCCTTTATTTTATGGACAAGTAGGTAACAAGTCAAAGTTATCGATATCTGATCTGACAGACCATTCAACGACGATTGATAAAAACAAACTGAGGTAAATAACACAACCTTACGTAAAGATGTGTAGCTTATTTGAACCTCTTTTGAGCCTTTTGTCGATGAAGTCAGCTGATATTAATTTGATGTCCATAATGGGATCAGTCGATGAGGATTTAATTAATCAAGAAGTGATTATGATTGTTGGGTGTGTGATAATTTTTATGAGATGAGATAAAAAATTTTTCAGGAATATGATTTGTATTTTACCGATGCACAACAAGTATTAGACATATTCAGTGAAATCGAAGAAAAAAGTTTACCATTAGTTCAAAAAACTCAGAACGCCGTTGAAGTAAGAAGGAAACTTCAGATATGTGATAAAAAAGTATTCAGAAAATTGTAAAATATTATCGATATAGCAATTGGACGATATGCGAGAAAAAATTGAAGAAATAAATAATGAGAAAACATTAGAAATTGAAAATTTACAAATGCAAATACAACGGCTAGAATTAGAAATAAAGCAAATGATAGACCGAGAAAACGAATGCAATAATCGAATTATGTAAAACTAAAATCGTTTATATTATAGAATAATCAAATGTTCTATTTCTTTAGGCATTATAAAAAAGGAGAACAAGATATTCTATTAACAGATTTAAATGATGGTGTCGAAGTTCTTTATAATAAACATCTAGCAACAAGTGGAGAGGGTATGTCAACGATTCGAATGCTAAGTGCAATTGAAACAAGATCAGAAGAATTATTTAGTACAATTGAAAGAATGAATCAACAGAAAATTGCTGAAGCAGAAAAAGTATCAGCTTCGAATTGTTGTATGATATACTCACACTTACTTTTTGTTACTATGTTTAGTTTCGTGAAATTGAAGTGAGAACAGTTGAGCGTATTGAAAAAATGCATCGTGAAGAAACATTCGCCAAAGAAAAACGTCGAAAGGCGCTAGCACGATCACTCTCGCCACCACACCCAAAATCTGGGCGTCCTCTCATGGAACGAAGTCGCCCACTGGTTAGAAACAGAGAATTTCATAAACGGAAAGAAAAACACAAAATTGTTAACGAAGAAGAGAAGCTAATGGTCCTTCTCTCGTGATACCTTGACAAAGTTATCCATTGAATACAAAGATGTATTTGATGGTAAAATAATTTTTGAAATTTTATAATGTGTATTGTTCAACAACAGTTGAATATTTACCAACACTACAATTGTATCTTTTTTTCTTATTGTTTTTCGATGATGAATTGCTTAAATAGTTACCACTATAATCTGTTTAAATGTAACAAAACTTTCCTTTAGTTTTAAATTCAAGCATACGCAGTAGTGAGTTTTTATCAAATATTAACGACAAGAAAATGAGTTTGAAAAGTAAAAGGATCAGGCAACTTTTTAAGGGACACACGAGTTTTCATGTTCATTGATTTCAATGCGCGCGTGGGTAAACCGAGAAAAATAACAAATAATCAACGAATACATACAGACAGTTCCATCTACTAAAATTATTTGAACAGGAAACTTTATAGCGACTATAGTCTTAATATTATTCTGACACATATGATCAAGTAACTTTCATGTCTATCATTATATTGTCCTATTTTATTTTAAATGATTCTAAAGGATCCGAGTTCGTTAGATTTGTTTAAATTCGATGTATTGTAAAGATTCTTCTGGTAAAACTTCGATTTACACAGAAGATGAAGGTAGACTCAAGTCAAAATTAGGCAAAAAACAAAAAAAGATCGAAAAATGTTAAAAATATATGGATAAAATTAACGGGATCTGACGATGTTTTTTGTTAATCATCATCTGGGACTTCACATCATCAGTCATAGTCATAGTCGATCATAGTCGTTGGTTGTCAACATATGTTAGTATAGGTGATGAAGTGTCGCTTGAGCTTCTGGAAGGAAAACATAGTTAGAAGTCTTTAATCGACGTTCATTAAATCAATTAAAAAATTGGAATGTGCTCTGGAAAAGGGCAAATTTACTGGACGGGGACAGAAGTGCTTCATAACGGTAAAAAAGAGGGAAAGAACTATCTCAGGAAACCAGAAATTTTTTTGTGCCCACCTCTCCTAAAAGTCCTGGCTACGTAGCCGACTGACAAGAAGGCCGTTTCTCTTCAAAATTCTTGTAACAGGTCCACAACTTTCACCCAGCGTTGCACCCTTTTCCCAACTAAACTATTCCCCCTGATTTTTCGTTCAACACGGCACTATGAATTAGTGTATGTGATATATTTCTTTTATCCGATGGCTTCTGGTGACAAAAAAGTCTTCAACACCTATGGTCAATCTTAAATTCGAAACTACAAATGAATGTGTATGACTATAAGATTTTAAATAAGAACAACTTTTTTTCTGATATTTCATCGTTGATTGATGCCATATCATCTAAATCTTCTTAACATGTCATCAGTACATAGGATATTAAATCACAACAAAATAAACAACTTATGTCACTACTAGTACATAGCATACTTGATTGATATAATGAATTATATATTTGTATAAGAATGATTTCCGAAGAAAAATATACACGTTCTTTGTCCTCAAATTTAAATCTCATCTTCTAAATTATATACAAGAAGACAAAAGCAAGAGAAATGAATTAAAAATTGTTTGGCCACATAATTTTTTTTTGTATGCTCATTCGGTTTTTTTAATAGTCGTGATCATCTTACATTGTGTTTCTAACAAATTACATTATGGTAGCGTCTATCTATCATGGTAACACTAGATTGACATTCTAGTTATTACTAAAATAAACGATATGTTTCTCTGTTTTTATTCCTCTATTTGATAAAGTTTACTATATTCTATGGTATAGATAAACGTTGTTCAAATGAAAAACACTAACATCTAGATCATATGCAACAATTCAAGAAGAGGATCACAACAACGGCATTGTCACCACAATATATTGGTTTTCTATTGATTTGTTTTTCGAATGTGCAGAAGACTAACTCTGATCCGGCAGACAGAAAAGGTACATCGTGATTTATTTATTTTGACGCATTGATTAATTAGATAAGTAATTCTTGTGAACTGACACAGTTTTTCAACTCCTTTAAAAAAAATAGATTATTTTTATTCTCATTCGAGTTTAGAAATTAAATTAAAAATAAAAATCGTCAAAATGTGCCTCTAAGATGTATAAAATGATCAAATCTTACTAATCGACGACATATGTGGGATATCAACAGTATGAAAAGTTATACACTAGTCGGTTGAGAGAAGATTATGCAATGAACTCGATAGGATTTTGTCATATTTTTAACTATAGTTTGTTCACTTCCGAAAAACGAAACTTTGTTTGTAATATATGACGATAATGTGAGGAAATACTATTGAATATGTGTGTATTTCATTTGTAGATATGATACTTATGTCACAATGGGAAGGTACGCATTATATTTTCATGCTCGAAAACAATTTTAATATGGTTTTTGATTTATAGGAGAAAATGTTGTTATAGAAAATGTGCCGATATATCGTCGTTGTGTAGGTATCAATGTAAAATTGCAAATGATACATTATCTTCATTATTTATTTATAATTTAGGAAGTTGCTAATGCAGATAAAGTATCAGTAGAGTTTCAGGGTATATTTGGACGAATGACTTTGCCTGTTGAGTACATTAAACTAGAAAGAACGAGATTAGAAAATAGTGGTTTTTATTATTGTCACGGTGAATATCATGACGGAAACAGCAGTAGAAAAACATGGCAATTCACACTCGACGTCCTAGGTATACTTAACAATTATAATCATAGAATCAATATGCCAAATAATTTTTTATTTGAATGGTCAGATACGGTCTATATGATTTGTATTAATGAGATCACACCATCTACAAGTATTTCGTTCGTTATTAAATGAATCTCGATATTGTTTTTCTCAACTCTAGAGATGTGCAGAATAGCTGATTTTCATGCTCTATGTACGACAGTGTAGAATAGAAATCATGGCAATGTATGCCATTCTTTAGTAAGCTTTTGTTTTCTTACCACTCTATAGGAATCTACGTTATAGTGTATACACTGTAAAAAAAAATACGTCATTGTAGACGCCATATTTCTTCTGTAATGAATCGGGTACAGCATATTCAATGTGTCATCTACCAGGGCATATTCATGTGCCTTTTAATGTGTCCAAAATTTGTGCTTAATTCATCGCAAAAAATGTGGCGTCTATGCATTGGATGTGCCCATTATATATCAAGTTTGTTTTAACTTATATCTGAGGAAATATATAAGCAAAAAGAAATGTATTGCCTAGTTTTTCTTCGGATTAATTCCGAAGATAATTAAGATGACAAGACACTTCAAATCATGTAGTTCCTATCAAGGATCCATACAGGCGATGGGATTAAACGAAGCGTTTTTGCGATGGGATTAAATCAATAAGCCTCGTTTGAAAAATTTTGAATTTATTGTATAGACGCGCTTCCGTGAAACAAAAAAATATTTTCGTAGAATGAATATCTCTAGAGACTTATATATCTTTCGTTTTTTAGCTTCTCCAAAGTTTCTTGAAAACTTAGCATCAAATTTATCCATTAATTATGGTGAACCATTTGTTTATATCTGTAAAGGGCTCGGTAATCCCTTGCCAAAAGTGGTAAATACTCGCTCTTTCTTAGGAACATGTAAAACTAATTTTTTTGTTATGTGCTTTCTAGAGCTGGTTATTTAGAAATAAATATCACGATTTTCAGCCAATATCTGATAATCCATTATTGAGAATAATCTATTTCGCTGAATCTGATGAGGGAATTTATAAATGTAAATTAGAAAACAAACTAGGTGAAATTGAACAAGACATGGAGGTAGATATATGAAATGCGACTCACAATGGTAAAAAGACTATATTTCAGCCTGTTACTAGATATACAATGCTTTCTTAGATTCACTTATATAAATCTCTAAAGTTGTTAACAACCGTTACGCTTACTTTTAGGTCTTACTTAAACATTCATCAACAGGATTTGGTAAATTTGAATATCTTCTCTTTTAAAATAGAATCATTTCTTGTATTTAGCTGCTCCCATGTTAATCAGCGACTGGGAATCACGTGTAGTTATTTCTGAAAACAGTAGTTTTTCACGTCAATGTCTAGTTAGTGGATCACCCAATATGTCTGTGACTACTTGGTTTACCGATAAATTTGGTCATATATTTAAATTCAGAGGTATTTCTTTCAATTGGATAAAACTTGTTTGTAAAGCAATTGTTACTATTTTTTATCTTTATCTAAGATACAAGAATTGATCTTCCACACGTTCAATTCGAACATAGTGGAGCATACACTTGTACAGGTGGACATAATACATTTTATTATTTTAAATAATTATTCATTTCTGAATGTTTGTTTTCCAGCAAATAATCCACACGGCATAGGCACATGGACATTTATGTTGGAAGTCGTAGGTTAGAAAAATGCATGTACGACATAAGTCTTTCTTTTTAAATAATGTCAACTGTATTAATATTTTTTCAGAAAATACTAATTTTTTCAAACCTTTAATACCTTACCATGTCTACGTACCTTACGGGAGTATGTTTGTGAAAGTTTGCGATTCGAATGTGAGCCGTTTTGTTCTTAACGTTAAAAATAAACAAAGAGGACAGCGATATTTAGAGTTATCCAAATCCACAGACATATTGGTTATATAGGCCGATGGGTCGACCAGCATTTGAAGTCATCACAGATTCATCCATGTTATCACTTCCACGTATTGGATTTGAAAATAGTGGAACATACAAATGTATCATACAAAATCAATACGGACTTATGGAACAAGGTAGTATAAAATGGTGACAGTTATAAATACTTTAATCTTAAAGATAATCATTTTCAGAAATTAATGTTGACGTTGTCGGTGAGTGATATAGAAATTTGGATTTTCATGATTTCTTTTAAATCAGTTATGTCATTTAAGATAGTGTGCCATGTCCTGATCCATTTGAGATATCAACGTATCCACATCCATTTCGATACAATTCGTTTTTGCAATGCAATCAAGGACATTTGAACGATTTCAGTTGCAACGCCCATCATATGTGGGACCATTATGATCATTCTTGTATGCCATTTGGAAATTTTCGTAAGCAGAAACTGTCTGAAATCTAGCTGCATCAATATTATGCTCTAAATAACTAAGATTTCTTGATTTTTAAGATTATCATCATCATCACCATTATGATCACGTACATCCAAATTTTGATTTGGGTTAGAAAGACCATTCAACTGCCTTTCAAAAGCAAAACTTTGTGTGTTTTTTTAGACGATTATTATGGAAGAAGTTCATTTATCAAACGAGACGAAAGTCGAAATGAACCATCATCCATACGTTCATCTTCTGTAGATAAAAATCAAATGATCGATCGTATTAGATATCATCAATTGGGTGTAGCAAAAACGTTAAAACAAAATCCGAAATATGCTGATGTTTTACAATTCTATAGAACTATGCATGATAGAAATACGAGACACACTGGTTTTTTATTGTAGATAATACAAACAGATAATAATAACTGAAATCCACATTAAAAGTTAGAGTTTAAAAGTTTTTAACTTTGGAACATTTTTTCTTTACAGCGTAGTAATTACAAATTAGTCCTATTTTATCGGATCATATTTAAGTTAATTTTGGGTTATACACATTTGTTTACAAGAAAATTAAGTAGCCAAAAAAACATCAGACAAAACTTTGAAATTAATAAAAGTACAGTATGAGTTTTTCTTAACAATCCTGACATTTAAAGAATGTTATCGTCTTGCGTTTATCAAGTCAAAAAGCCCGCAACAGCTAATGACAAAAAGTGTTTCAACTCGCTTTTTGTACTTTCAGGAGAAAGTATTAATGATTTCAATTAAAAATAGGCAGTGTTTTAATTTGCCGAGTATAATAATGCAAATGTTGCAAAAGGCAGTTACTGTCAATTTTCCTCATAAGTGAATCACTTTTCACAAAAAATTGTTCAAACATGTGCCTCTAAATCTGAAATACAGCTCTCTGATAGATAATTCTGATGTAAATGGTCTATAAGGAAATAGAACGGAAAAAGTACTAAACTGTGTATTTAAAATTCTTCTTTTGTTGTCTGCATATGCTGTACTCATCTGATTTTCTGAGCAATTTTTCTCCAAATTACATCTATTTCATTGCTGAATATAGATCAATTGACCAGTGTACGATCAGCTGTTGTGTAGAAAGAAAGAAGAAAAGACAGACTCTATATTTTTCTTTCTATATACATCGCGATTCTCTAAGGAATAATAAACTATGCAATTCTATGAAGATAGTTTCTCTCTTTCTCTATATATATAGAACTTTTCCGTCTCTTTTTCTCTACTTTCATGTCTTCGTTATAATTCAAAACGATGTCGACAATAAAAAAACCGCGTACTATACATTTCAACGTCAATGTTAAATGTCATTCAGGTTGCGTGTAAAGTCTATTTTCTACAAAAAAAAGTATCGTTAAACTTACAGTTTGTCATAATAGCGAAAATGGTTATGGTTTCTTAGGTAATTGATAGTTTAACCAATAGAGAATCATTTACGAAGATGATGTTATATAAAGAAATTCCTCTGTTTCTTGTCAAATGAACACATTTTCGTCTCTTTGTTAGTATCCCTAATGCCTCTCTTCCGACACTTGCTATAGATCTGACTGTAGGAAAAGCTTTAATCATTATTCATAAAATAACTTTAACTAATCATCTGCATTTTGTTTCACACAAGTACAACATCTAGAATAGGAGGGAAAGAATGCAACACTTGATAATGCACAAAGAGAAAAGTTTTTTTTATCGATTATGTAATAAAAATGTGTAAATGTGGAGTAATCTTTTCCAGTACAGTATACACCCCAGAAGAAAGGAAAAAGGTCAATCTTTCTCTCACTCTTTCTCTCAAAAGCAAACTGTATTGTATTACTTTTCTCTAACATACATATACGTAATAAAAATGCGTTGCCTGTCTATATATTTTCTTTTTCTAAATCCATTTGAAATGATCGTTATCATCAAAATTGAACCTTGACTGAAAAACACATAGCCCAAAAAAACATTTTTTGTTTTGGCTCACATTTGAGGCTTTAAAATATAAGCAAGTGTTGAACATTGAGTAACAACGGTATTAGATAATGATAAGTATATGTAAGCCGCATACATTAAGACAAAAAAAATGTTGAACAAATGTCATCTATTTCAATACATTTGTCTCCATTATGAATAGTGAGCTGTGTCATAGAAAGCATGTTGTTTACCGTTACATTTAGACATTCTTATAATTATAGTTAATAGTAAGTAAATGTCGCATATCCACAGCATAAAGAATGAATAGATAGATTCATTTACTTCTCAGATCCTCTCGAAAAATGATGAATAATTATCAAATTTTGAGACAGTTTTGTAGTGGATAATAGTTGTTTGTTTGATAGCACCATTTATTTATCTTCAGACCGTAATTTTTTTTTGGATATTTGGTCTCAATTCTGTAGTTTCCTAACTGAGATACAAAATCGTCCTATTTGACTTTGTAAGATCAGGCAACATCAACGGGGACAACTAAAACTGAGTGTGAATTTGCAAAAAAAGAATCTCAGTTGGGACATAGCTCTCTCTCAATTCATCTTTTCAGTTATTTCATTAAATCTTAACATTTCTATCCTTGATCGTAATTGAAGCATATCTCATTTGACATTGAAGCAACAATCGGACCAGTAACTTTGTTTTTGTAACAGTGAGAGAAGAAGGTACGTGACTAAAGTGTTAATCTGAGATGAAGGATCGACTCTTCGATCTAAATCTTTTTTTTCTATAATCACAAAATAAAAATAAATGTTTTATTTTTCTCCATTTCAGATTTATTTTTATCGACAATAATAAGAAAGAAGAAGAAGAAGAAGAACATTTGAACATATAAAGTGTGTATGTGTATAGTTGTACATAAAAAACATTCATATTTTTCTCTCCTTCGATGGATATAAAGTACATTACAACCATAAACGATAACATCTTAAAAGCATAATGACAAACATGAAAAATATTAGTTATAACCGTACAGATATTTACTGTGAATATAATTTGCCATCATCTTACGATTTACCATGGGTTGTAGCCTATTCTTTTCTGGCTGTTGTTGGCTTATTCTATACCATACTTGGTAAGTAGATTTTATCTTTGATTTTAACTATTATTATGTGTCTTATTTTTAAGGTTATCGTTGGTGGCGATTGACAATGTTTATAACTGCATTTACTCTATCATCCCTACTGTTGTATATAATTTTATCAACTCAACAAAGTTTAAATGAAGCACAAATAATTGGTATATCTTGTTCAATAGCCGTTTTATTTGGTCTAATCGGTTCACTGTTACAGTATGTTGGACTATTTGAACAAGGTTTTTGTTTTGGTTTAATATTGTCTATAGCAACATTTATCATTTGGGATCTTAGTCGTCATATAACTAATTTTTGGATACCTATTATTCTCATTATTGGCATCGGCTCGATATGTGCAATTATAACATTACGTTTTCAAAAATTAATGATTATTGTCACATCATCGTGTTTAGGATCAGTATGTCATTTTATTGTACTAGATTATTTTTTACAAAATTCATTATTACTCATTTATATACATAAACGATTTAAATTTGAAGATACAAGATCTATTTGTTTAAAGCATTGGTTAGTAACAATTGTTTTAGTGATAACAACTGTTATGGGTATTTTAATACAGTACAGTTGTACTGGACGAAATTATGATCATCGAGATTCATGGCAACAAAGTATGTTTTTATCTTAAAAATTCATCTGTCTCTGTCTATATATAGTTTTCTTATGTCTTGTAACTATGACATCTGCTTATGGAAAAATCTTTATAGATGAAACTGTTCGCTTTAGCGTTATATCCTAGAAATATTTAGTCTCGTTAATGGTAGGAAGAGAAAATAGTTCTTGACCATATCAATGTTTGTACTTCAAGTGTTCGCAATTAACTTGTAATCATTGATTCTTCTACATCAGACGTATATCAGTAATAGAACAGCATACCCCTTTTACACATATATCTTGGAGTGAATAATAGCCTATGGTGTTTTTTAAGATTATTATTCAATAATGTCATGTCGTGTTCTGTTTGATGCATGAGGTACTTGGGCATTTTTCTCACATCATTCTGTTGTAAAAAGTATAGAATATGAAGGAAAAAAATGTGCGATGTCTGCTGAGTATCTATGTTAAACATTTTATGTTTTGATTACTTCTAAAAACGATAGACTCAGATATAAGTATACCGATAAAAGAAATCTTACGAGAAGATCAAGTAGTAGAAAATAAAACAATGTAGAATGTTTTTGCCTTTGGAGCCAAAATAATTCAGTGAACTTTCTTCATGTTTCATTTGAGAAGGAATTAAAGACGCGAATGCCGTTATTTAACTATAATAATTGAAGACAAACTAGATTGTATATTTTTGACATTCGACTAATCGTAACATGAAAATAAAGCACAAAACTTTTAATCATATTAATAGCCGTCAGGTTTCACACACACCTATCGTATTTCATTTGTTAAAAACCGATATTGTTCTCTCGTTCATTCGAATAATTGCTTTTAGTGTGTATGTATTTGTCTCATTTTGAGTTGATAGATCTATCAGCTGTTCACCTTTTAAATTAGAGAAAAGAAAATTATTTCGTTCACCTTGAAATAGGTTTTTTCCTGTTGTCGGACTACTTTTTAGCTTTATTTTCCAGCTGTACGTGTATGGCATGGCATTCGGCTTTTTTTCTCTTCTTATCAACCAATGTGTATGTATATGTACCAGACTGCAGTATGTGTATGTATGTGTTCACTGACCTTGAACTCTATCTTCGAGATCATTAACATTCATAAACATGTCAAAATCTATTATGTTTTCTTTAATATGAATTAGTGAACATTGTACATTTATACTGATGATTTCGTGTGGAATGGGTATTATGAACAGTATAATCTCCTTGAGATTATCAATATACTCATGCTGATTTACAATCATGTTTTTCTATATATTCTCTGTAGCCTACAGTAGCTTATTGATAGGAATAATTAATTTATTTACATTATCTGTTGACAAAAATGACGATTAAAACAACTTGTAATAAGATAATTCTTATTCATAATTGTTAAGTTTACATTCTAATCTTCTGTATCACATTCTTTGATAACGTTGATGAGTTCATTTAAAAAACTGTCATATCAAGAGCTATTCTTCAAACAATGAACAATACTGATAAAAATAATGTTATTTAGTTTGAAAATGACTACTATAACTTGGTAGAATTTCCAGTTATAAAAACAAATTAGTTAAACGATACTTTCATAGACACTATCATAATATTTTGAGTATATGGCAGCGCATATTACTCTTATCTCTTAAGGCTTTCCATGAAGTTTTTATACATAAATTCACTAACTAAGACGAAGTAACTAAGGCAAAAAGATGATTAGAAAATATCCAATAGCTTCGTATCTTTTACGTCCTCTAGGCTATATATTAAATAGCGAATGAAATTCATATGGTATTTCCATAATACTGTCTGTTATCTACTAACAACCTTTTATACAAGGACAACATTGAGTAACTATACTCAAATTCACTTATCTCTTAATTAAGTATTATATAGAGTAATATTTCATTATATCTGATCGATTGTTAAAAGATGTTCGAAGGATACAGGTAATGTTTGTGTTAATTATTAAAATTATATGTTACAATTCTCCATTAGATGTCTCTAAGTTTTGTGTTTCATGATTGTTTGAGCCATCTAATTAATATAAATGTGTGACCTGAAAATGTCTACATGTCAAGAATATGATTTTAAACAACTAATTGGGACTTTTATTTTTGTTTTTTAATGATCGTGTGCTCTTTTTTCATTTTCTCATACATAGATGTGTTAGAATTGAAATGGTCATTGTTTGTCTTTCTCGTCTGTAAAATATTTCATACATAAGAAAAAAGAACATACTTTTTTAGTTGAACAATAAGATTTAGATTGAAATTAAAGAATCCATTAAACATAACATAAATGTGGAGAGGAAATTAAACAATTCATGATTTTAATGATTGTACTTGTTTTGATGTCAATAGCAACAATATATGAGTGGTTTGAACAAGCAGCGCACCTTTGTTGCCTTTATCATATTGAAAAGAAGAAAAAAAAAGAGAAAATATTAAAGTTAATGTTTGATCATTGAGAACCGAGCAAGAGACAGTTTGATTATAATTTGAGAGGCGCGTACCAGGAAACTCTATGTATTATAGGAAAACGTTTTCTTTTATTTTTTAAAAATATTTCTTGTATGTACTTCACTTTCAACATATTTTTATCTAATAGACAAAAGAATATGATACAATGAGAAATAAAAAGTATTTTCCGAGTATGCTACTTGTATAAAACAAATTATGATCTATAATACTTGATTCCTTTTTACATTCTATAATTGCTTATATAGTCAATGAATTTACTCATATCACTGAGAGAAATATTACTCTTTATCTATATCAAGGATGAAATATCATCTATAGTGTTCATTATCTCTTTTTTTGTGTTTTAGTAATTAGTGCTGGTAAAAAACGATATAAAACAGCAAATTTAAAGAAGATTCGTCGACATTATGATCAAAATTCGGATACATTACGTGAACAAATAATTCCTAATGATTCACACGCACGTTTTCGTTATTTTTATCGTATTCGACGTGCCAATGGCGATGTACTCTCACAGGTTAGTACTATTTTTTTCAAGAACTTTTCAACAGTTCATTAGTTATTTGAACATAAAAAATGTGACCCTGACTAGATGACTGTTGGTATTTGGACGATTGATATCATTTTTAGTCAGTGACAGTTTTTTTCCGCCATCGATTATCATTTGTTTATAAAAACCTTGTTATTATATGAACATTATATAAGAAGAAGAAAAAGATAAAAAATAGATTATATTGGTTGGCATCATCGTTCATCTCAGAATAGGATAGGAAAAGTTGTTGACTAATTTGAGAACACATGTGAATTTTTACGTTATTTGAAACTGAACGTATAGATGGCTAATAGACATGAACAATATGTTTACTTATAAAATTCAACGGGGTTCTCACTATACAAGAATAATAAATAAATAAATATCTATAACTCTTTAAGATGTTATTATACGGTCAAGGTTATTGAATAATCATAATAGCTCAGTATGCTGTTGAACAATTGTCCCTCTATTATATAAATAGGAAGAACAGCAAGAGCAATAGAATTGAATAGGCAAATAAATATACGTAATACAGCACCAATCGATTTCCTCGTTTCTTCTTTCGAGTGTTCGTTCAATCGAACCGAATACAAATATACTTTTTTTTTTTTGAAAATTGCCCAAATAAGAGAGTAAATTGACTATGTGTGATTGTACATACACAAAAAAAAAAAGAACTCTCTTTCTCTCTCACACCCATGTCCATGTTAAAAATCTTAACAGACATCATGTTTGTTGAATCCGCAATAATATAAATGAAGCATAAAAATGATAACAGTTCAAATGACATTTTGTATATTATGTAATAAATTTTTCTTACAGAAAGAGAGAAAGTATGAACCCCGATTAACATTTTAAGGTAGACACGTAGAGTAAATTTCCTGTAACAATGAAAAACAAATGAATTTCTCAGTTTGATAAGTAATTATACGAATGAAGTTGATTGAAACATGTGATAAACAAAGTTCTCTCTTATTACACAATATACACAGACAATTTACTAGAATAACAATAAAAAGCCATATTGTTGGTTAAAGCAGGATAAATAAGGTCTCATAACACCTATACAAGTACTTTTATCTGATTTTGTCTCGCTACTTTTCCACAATATTCTATAAATTTAATCAGTATTTTATTTTGTCGGTTTAATGTATAAGTAACCTGATAAACTTTTCTGTTTTAGGATTTTATTCAAAATGTGAGACAACATGGTGCTAGTTCACGATATGATAATGTCAGTAATCCAAGAACAATAGCAAATCCTATTTCAACGTCTATTTTGCCGACAACACAAACAACAGCAGCAGCAACAACAGCAACAACAACAACAACAGTCACAACATCGAATGGTGTACAGAAAAAAGATAATGATTCAACGACGACAACATTGACACATTTAACTTAGAATTGACTTTGTTACAAATAAAAATAATGTGACTTTAACAGTTTCTTTCTCTTTTGCACTCATCAAATATTCTCCCAGACGTCAGATTGACATTTCTCAGGTGTAATTTATTACAAAAAGATAAACATACATGCTGGTATACGAATTTTGTTTTTCCACATTACTTCTTTATTGGGGACTTTTTCTTCTAAAAAATGTTTTGCTAATTATTATATGTTCTTTTTGTGTTTTACTCGTGAATATGAATATCTAACTTTTATATTTTCTCTACTTACATTATATAATAAAAATAAAAAAAAGAAGAAATCATTCAAAAAATGACTGTTCTCGTCATGTATCCGAAGTTACAATTTCAAACATCTTAATCTCTCATTTCAATTATCTCAAAATTCATTAAAGTTTAGACTTTATTTTTTTTTTTATTATAAGAAACATGAGCACACCCTATAAAGATAAATACATACAGGTTAAATGTTGAACTTTACCTCTCAGAAATTAAGTCTTCAAAATTAAAATATCTATACTTGTGTACATTCTTTGTTAACACGATATCTTCAGGAATTTGTGTTTCAATTCTTTAGAGTAATCAATCGATGAACAAAATATATAGTGTAGTCCCATCGTATGACAAGATCCAGTTCTAGTACTATTTAAAAGCCATTGCATGTAAAACGCGACATTTTGCTGTAGCCGTGGATAGATCAAGTTAAAGGAATCTTTTTAAGTTAAACTGCAAAAATCGCACCGGAAAGACTCTTCCTGTCGAATTTAAGAAACTAAAATTTTTGACCCATAATTCACGAAAATACTAAGGAACGAGTTATATTGGTAATTTTTTATACTGGGCCTAATGATGATGCTTAAAAACATACTTAGAAACTCTAAGTAAGGCTTAAGAACAGGCAGTAGAAGTAAAGGATAAATATTGAAAGAAAAAGATGAAAGTCATCAAAACAGAGAGTTCGGGTTTTCGTCGTTGAAAAGAGGAGATATAGATATTTTTTCATACGTAAAACCAACTTCGAAATCGATTTTCAAGAGATTTTTTGCTAGATCTTTAAAAAGCTAGAATATAGCTTAATAGTTTAAAGTATAATTTGTTTTATTCATTGATGGATAACTTATAGTGTTCTCTTCAAAATAAAAGTCCTATAGTCTCCGCATTTTTGTTTATTTAGACGTGGCACCGGATTTCGAAGAAGCCAGAGGATCGGTTTTCCGTAACTTTTGCCAGTATATCAAAAACTGATGGAAATAAAGATTGTTGATCATGTTGATTATCGTGTCCATGTTTTTTTCGTAAGAAAACTTAAGAATTTATTGAAAATCAATATCGAGTTAAATAATCCATTTTTGATTATTTTTACAGAAAATTACAAGATTTATAATTCACTGAAAAACTACTGCAAATTATTAACATATACTCTGTTTTATCTGCGCTATACCATTGAGATTAATAAAAGTTTTGAAAAGCAATTGAAAATACTTTGGTCTTCTAAGAGTTTTTTGGAAGTCTTCGAAAGTAAGAGTACCATTAAGAGCAGATAAATAATAAAACTTATCATAAAATAATTAATTCAATAGGTCACCCAGAGACAGGATACCTAGGCCTTGACCTGCGCGAGTCAAGGTCAAAACTTGTAGGAGAAACTAGAAAGTTTAACTGTAAGGTGGCTTATTGTTATTCGATCTAACGAACAATTTTGCCTCGGGTCTGATCCTGACCTATAAAGTTGAACCTGGACCTATGACCTGTACTTGTGACCTGGACGCTGGGTCCGTTGCATGAAAAAATTCTGCTAGTACGAATTTACAATATCCTGTACTAGAGTTTAAGAACAGTTCTTAGAATATATGAGAAGCACGTGATAGATATTTTGAACAAAAATGTCTTTAGGTAATAAGGTTATTACGATTTTTCATATTGTTCTCAGAATTTCCAACAGGAGAGAAAATGTGTATGAAATAATTCAGTTTCACACTGCTAGATATAGTCAATGGCTGTTGCTTATACCGACAGGTCACAGGTAGAGGTTCAGGTCAAAGTCCAGGTCCCCTTTTCCAGGTTCGCGACTTGCAGGTCCAAGTCCGCTTTTGCCAGGTCAGGTCTGGACATATGACCTGGACCTGACCTGAACCATCCTGCCTCTGAGATCACCTATCAAAAA
Organism: Didymodactylos carnosus; assembly: GCA_905250885.1. Classification (NCBI taxonomy): domain Eukaryota; kingdom Metazoa; phylum Rotifera; class Eurotatoria; order Philodinida; family Philodinidae; genus Didymodactylos; species Didymodactylos carnosus. The sequence continues at coordinate 27,677 of CAJNOQ010000470.1, read as the reverse complement.
CGTGATCCAAACGACGATTGTGGCTCATACTGTCATACAAAAACAAAAGCGTCCTTGGACGTCATCGTTGCTTTAGTTTGTAGCAAATACAGTTTAGTATTTCTGATGAAGTTTCCAAGATTAATTTTTATTTCGTTGCAGAGTGACATACACAACAATATAAAGTTTTACCGTATGGCAGACGTACGTTGGGTATTTTTATTTTTTTATGGGGAACTTGAGAGAATTGAAGTTGATACTCGATTTTTAAAAAGAAATACGGAAATAGACACTGGAATTGTCAAATATCCATTTATAGAGTGAGATTTATTTTTTTTGCCAATGAAATTATTATTGATCTAAAACTCACTCTAATGATAATGAAACAGTTTTGAGAAAAACTCTAGATAATGTTCGTTCATCATACTAATCCATTCGGATACATGAAAACCTGAAAAACTGAGATGTTTATGTTAAATTCACGAAAGGAAACTTTTTTAATATGCACGAAAACGATCAGAAAAGCTTAAAAGTATTCTCGATTCAAGACACTATTTTTTCAGTCAAAAGAAAGTAGAATAATTTTACGAAATAAGTACTCTCTGTTGCAGTTAAATGGCTAATCTGAAAAAAGGTCTAAACGCATCACACTTTTTCTTTTGGACTAACAATGATGTGTAGGGTACCACTTTTCAATATTTATTGCTATTATTTGACAATAATGTGATTTGGATTTATAGTTCAGTTCTAGTTGATACTGTTATTGTGCCAACAAATTTCGCAATTTATACTTTATAACATACTGGATACGGTGGCAACGATCAATTCATATTTCTCTTTACAGCTAGCTAATAAGACATTGACAATTGTAAAACACAAGATTTAGTCCATCAATGTGATATTTTTATATTCTTTATCTGATGAATGCAATCGAATAGTTGGCACATCAGTTATCAGCCAATCAATAGTGTAAATTATTTGTTAGTCTATTTGTGACTCGAAATAACTCGTATTATCTGATGCAACTAATCGTCAACTATTCGATACAAATGTAAATGACCTTTATGTATTTTATATGAATGATATCATACATTCGAAGGTGGCATCACATTATAATAATTAACAATTAATCTATTTATATTCAAGAAAAATTAGATATTAAGTAATAACCTCAGTAACAAGTGTCTGCTGTGCTTTATTGAGTATGAATAATATCCTGGTGTGTTCATATAACAGAAGTGATTCAAATGAATATGACAGTCCAAATACATAGGCGATTATCTATTTATCACAAGAACAAAACAAAGGTTGATCAAAACACCGACTAATCTCTCTATACTCAATTGGTAACAATCGTTGATAAATTGGATATCACGTATTTTTAAAAGTATTGATCATGATGTCTTGTTTAGTGATCCTAGTGTATTTCAAATTGAAACTCATATAACATTAATTGACTATCACAAACAAGAGTCAAACCGATTGATCGAATCATTTTCGCACTATTCTTTTTCATGTGTTTATTTGATAGTTTATTATACATAATAATAATGTGTAACTAGCAGCAAAAGCAAATGAAAAAATTCATAGCGATCTGAGTACCGCGAATAAAATGTTTATGATGACTGCTGATGGCAACTGTAACTGATCAAGCGAAAAGATAACTCTTTGTCGAATTGATTATTTTTATTGTTTTATTGCTAAATATTCTCCGAGTTGTCTATGTGTGATTGATTTCAAAAGTATATACAAAATTTATTAAATATAGGCAGAATTAATATTGATACGATATTAAAAATATCAAAGTGAACAATAATAATAATAAATACATTTGCAGAACTCGACTGTCCAAAGTCACAGAGTTGCAGTATCAATAGCTGTCTTTTATGCAATAACTTTTAAAGAATCACAACAGTTTCATACCAATAATTCATTTGTTTTTGTCGAAATATTTTATTTTTAATTCAATACTGTCTATACAAGAAACAAATATAGAACAAAACAAACGTGAGATTAATATATATATTGAAAACAAGAAAAATTTGATTAGTGTCACTGCACATCAGAGGGAGCCCACAAGATTAAGAAAAAAATGAGACGCTATTACATAGAAAAAAACTCATTTTTCTGATTTTAGAGAGAAAAAAGCTACACACTTTCTACTCAAATCAGAAAGAAAAACTTTTAGATAGTTCAGCTCATTGGCATATATTAACTAAAGTACAAAAAAAGCAAATAGTTAATTCTCTTATACTTTGTGTCAGTTATATGGAAAACTAAATTTGGGTATTTTTGCATCTGACTTCTTCTAAAAATAAACCTTCAAGAATAAGTTATCTGACTAACTTAACTTCACAAATACCCTGAATACAAATATTGAGCGAGGAGAGTAAAGTACAACAAAAAAAAGTTGTATACAAAAAAAAAGATGTATAAAAAATGAAAATACTCAAAATATGAATGAAGAAAAAAAATAGTACAGCAAGAAGTAGACACAAAACGGTCAAAAGATATAGAAAAAGAGAAGATATTGTCATTGTACTAATATAATGAAAATGCCAAAAATGTATCTGATGTTTAAAAAAGAGTAAACAAGAAATGACGTAACTATTCTATCCTAATTTCTTAACTTATACCTATGCTAATTCCTCATTTAACAATTTAACAATAAAAATGTTAACAAAAGTACGACACACACGCAGACAAAGATAGATATATACAGTTAAATAATATTTGTTTACATTATTTTTGAAAAACTGTTGCAGATTAAATTTTTTGTACAAATAAAAAAAATCGAACATAGTCAGAATCGTCATTCACAGATAAAATTCATTATACTTGTTTAAAGCTTATTCGATATGACCTAAATGTAAACATTGTTCATTTACATAACACGATTCGGACTGTTGTTCTATATCCTGAGAAATTTACTTGAATTGAAAATAATATTTAAGCATAAAATTCTTGTGGACTTTTTGAATAGCCATATTGATTTGGATACAGTAATCCTGTTGTATACGAAGAGAATGATTTTTCGCCTACAAAGTTTAAATTGTAAATTAGTGAACGTTTTAACCGATTAAACAGTAAAAATAAAAAGACTTACGCCTACGAAATCGTCGTATAATGCATATGAGTAAAATCAACGATGTCATAATTCCAATTCCAAGGCCTGGCAAAGAAGAAGAAAAATGATATAAAGAGTATTCAACAAAAAATATTTTGCATTTGCTATTAAAAAAACACATGCAACATATAAATTGATATTCTTACCGCATAATATTCCAGCCGCTATTGGTGGTCTTGTTAAGAAACTGAATAATACCCATATCGGTGTATGATGAACAACATGATTATTTGATGTTGTAGTTTTCATTATGTATGATGTTGTCGACATTTTTGAAGAAAGCGTTTTTTCACCCTCGTAATAATCAGCTTCATCATCTTCACTGTGGTCTTGATCATCATAATCTTCCTCTTTGAATTCATCGTCTCCGTCATTTGAATTATTCACCGTTTTCATGGTTGATTTTGTCCATTTATTTGTAGTGGTAGAAGATATTTTAACTGCGGTTGTAGTTAAATTGTATCTGTTTCGACTCACAGTTGTTGTTTTAAATAGTGTCTCGTCATCTTCATAATCCTCATCAAGGTTACTACTACCTTCTTGTCCACTTCCTTCCACACTATTTATATTTCCATCATTTGCTAAAATAAGTTGACCTGCATCAAACTTATTGTTTGAATCGTCAGCTCGATCATATAACTGTGCTTGTTTAACTAAATTTTGTTTCTTATGATTGGTTTGATTTTGTAGGGCATTCAATGGATAATAAACGAAAACACAAAGAAAATAAAATGAAAAGATGTTCATGTTTATTAAAATTTTTGAATCTGAAAGGCGAAACATAATAATGCAAAAAGAGTATGAGAGATAAATAGTTCTCGTATAAAACTAAAATACATGTAATGACAAAATACTTTTTAAAAATAAAATCAGACTAAAAATCTCAGAGAATACTTCACAAATTACTCGAAATTCAATGATCTCAAGTTGAAAAGCTTAACATTTTTTGTCTTACGAATAAAAAAGATGATTACAGATGTACATACAATTTACGCGCTAAATCAGCTGACTATATTGCATTTAGAGCATTCTCTTAGTATAGTTCTGAATCTACCTTATTTGACTATTACAGCATTAAACAAATAATCGATAAGATTAAAACAAAATGCACAAACAGAAAGGAGACGACTATACAATCATTGTATGTACATCTCTTGGGATCGCAGAGATTGGTCAACGTTACCATTCTTGTGGTGTATTTCGGTTTGAATCGTGAACTTTAAAGCACTGATGCATTTGAAGAAAAGTCGAATACTCAAGAATACTGAACGCATTATTCGATTTTTTTCTATGTCATTGAAATTTCCAATCGCGAGAGCTCAACTCTGCTAATCGATATAGCACTCTGTTGTTGTTACCGTTACGTCGGACGTAGTGGTGGCTTATATTACGAGATGTATATAGCGACCTGGCGGAAGGGTTCATCTTACGTCGATAGTATGACATGAGGCAAATGGATGAGACAAGCGAATGGACAGGATGTCTTAAAATAATGCTAAAACAATTTAAATCGCACAACAACTAAAAAAGTGGGACAATCATGTTGGGCTTTCTCTGAATAAGCAATTGTCATGTCTGTGTAAAAAAAATAGTAAAAAATTACAAATTACAAATTTCAAAATAGGCGATAGAATACAGGTCAGTCAAGGCTGAATAGCCAAAAACTATTCATCAGAGGAGTAAAAGAGCCATGTAGAAACAAAATATGAATCTCAATACAGCCCGAAATTCTGAAATGTGGAGGAAGTAATGCTAGAAAAGTAATTACGCCTGACGAACTGTTATTACCTTACAAGGTTCGTTTCATACAATATACTCAGAGAAACTAATAATATGCGCTGCCATTGACAACGTTATGGGTGCTGTTACTTTACTGTTATTTTATAAATGACGCCTAATTGAGTATTGGAAAATGACGTTTCGATATTTTTAATGAAGTAAATAATATTGATTTACATTTAAAGCTTGAGTAGCCTTTATTGCACGTTGATTGATAGACAAAATAAGTAAAAACCAGAAAAAGAGAATTATTGAATTAAACAAAGCACTGAGCTGAAAAGAAAGTCATCACCATAGAAAGAACTATAGTTTAGTCTTTTCATGACATGCTAATATTCTTCAAAATAACAGTTCTGTTGGACAGATCAGTATAGTTTTTTTTGTGAGGATTCTACCAAATAAGAAAATCGCTGCTTTAAGTATTGAGAAACTAGTTAGCCTCACTTTCAAGGAGTTCTTATATCCGGGTTAATCCTTCAGGGGGTAGATATTTGCCTCGCGAAGTTAGTTTAAATTAATTCAAACCACAGAAACCCAAAAAGTGATAAAGAAGAAAAAATTTAAAATTGGACAGCCCTAAATTGCTTTTTCTTCTATATCACTTTTTGGGTTTCTGTGGTTTAGATTAATTTTGGTTATATGCTGAGGCAAATATCTACCCCCTGAAGGATTAACCCGGATATAAGAACTCCTAGAAAGTAAGGCGAACTAGTTTCTCAATGCTTAAAGCAGCGATTTTCTTATTTGGTAATAAGAAACAAGTTGATATGTCATGCTCGTTCCTTTTTTCAAGAATCTGTGAATAAACACGACCCAAAAATCATAAAAGGGTATGTCCCTATTCCAGGCCATGGCAACTATGCACACCATGAAATTTCTGATTAAATATTCTTTTAGACCAAATTCCAGTTGGAATTTTTATCATACTGCAAAATACACAGTCAATGCCAACATATACAAGGAAAAGAAAAACTTTGCTACTAGTACTAGACGTACTGGCACAAATAAAATAACTTTGAATATTAGCACGAAATATCGTCATACTACAACAGAGCATTGATAATCCATGGCGATACGTGTGAAAAGCATGATCTATACAAGACTTATCTCTAGAAATCTAAATTAGCATAATTTGACAGATGTAAGATACACTTATAGATAATTCATTCGCATTGACACAATTTTGGGATGTGTCAAAAAACCATTTAAGAAAAATTGGTAAACGGTCTGACTTCAATCAACTGCATCATTTGTTTTAAAGTATTTACGAGTATTTCAGCGGTTTTTCAGTTTGCTGAAATAAAAAGGTCAAGTTTTTGTAACCGAATTTTCTTCTTGTTACATTGTTTGTAATTATTTTCTTGCTTACATTGTTATGAGTAATGGTTTAAGCGGTTTTTTTCGTCTTATTTGCTCCTCTACAGGAAACCGTCTTAGTGCCAATTACTGAAATATTTTTTATATAAAAATCCTCCCTAATCACGAATACTTAAAAGTACGTAATGAGTAGTAATAGTTTGCACGTTCTTAGTTGTCGTCTCAGTTATACTGCACATTTAAATTTAACAATTTTATTTATTATGATGTACAATGGATGCATCATCAGTCTGTTACGTTTTTCATGTATTCTGATTTAGACCTAACGTCAGGATGAAACTGTTTTGTGTCGATAATCTTTTGTTTTCTACTTAGATAAGTGTTATTAATACATTGACTACAAAGCTATTAATAAATTTAACCAAATCAAAAAAATTTTAAAACTTTGTTCGGTTAAAACCGATTGCAAATTCGTCTTCTCCATAGTTGATTATCTTGTACGCGATAGCTTTTGGATCGGCGTACTTCAGAAAAAAATTCTCGACATCGTTTTGTTTATGATCCCATGCAGTGACTTTTTCGAAAATTTTTTAGTAAGATCATGAGAAAATCTTTTCTAAAGTAGCCCGATCCAAAAGCTACCGCGTACAAGATAATCGATTATGGAGAAGACGAATCTGCAATCGGTTTTAACCGAACAAACTTTTAAAATTTTTCGATTTGGTGGTATGACTGATAGAAAACACTGCATTAAATGAAGAGAAATAATATACATTTGATCTTGATTTGAATGATGCATCTGAAAAAGCAAAATAGTACAAAGAGTTACAATTAAAGAATGGAGAAATTAGAGATCATTCGCAAAACAATATTTAGTCCTGCATTTTGTAATAGTCTAGCGACAGTGTTAGAAATAGCATGATAAACAAGTCGGATCAAAGAATTAGAATTTGTAATCTATCATTTCCCGAAGCCCCAAGTCTCCTGTCAAAAAGTCATGCTGAACACGATTTTCGTCTGCACTGAAGTTTTAAACAGATACCTCCTCGGTCAACTCTGAGCATGTTCTTATCTCTAACCAAACATTCTCCACAGACACTCTATACTTCACGTTAAAGAACAAGTCAAATTCTACTGTTGCCAGCAAGAACCAGTTTTTTAAATGTATATAGAATTGGATAGCACTGAGCACAAAATGGTGAAACACGTAGAACGTTCGACTTTTCTTAAGGCTATGGTATAAAGAAAACGCAATGAAACTCCATCTTGTTTTAGATAAAAATGAAGTGCTATTCATGATTTCGACTGGCGCTGCTTTTCTAGAGCCGCTGCAAATTTTCATATCCTTGCGCCGCCGCCGAAAATTTTTTATCGGCGCACATGTCTGGTCGTGTGTCTGGAAACATAGAATTTAACAATAGCAGATGAAAAGTAAAACTACGATACAGAGAAGGGGCTGTATTTTTGAGTCTGTTGCATCCGACTAATTCCTTGAGCCTGACTAGAAACCTTTATATTATACCTACTATGACAATTAAAAAATTGTCGTCGTTTAATAATTCGTCGTTGAGAAACAAAACCTTTTTAAAAAGTTTTTTAGCCACACCTGATGATTTGAAAATGATTCAACTATGTTGGTAATTTTTTCTACATACCGTATGATTCACGAGTTCATTCCGATATGAAACGATAGAGAATTGTTTGTTCAACAAAATCTACTATATGAGAGACATTCAGTCTCTTTCTTTTAACTCATGAAATCCGTGTTTACCAGAAGTCGATATTTTCTAAAAGCGTTAACTGATTCATACACGAAAATTTTTGTATTTCTGTTTCAACACATATCGATGGATCATAATAGCATAACAAAAACAAAAGTTTTCAATCATCATCGTCGATATTGAATGTTGGATCATCTGTTTAATTAACAGCATGATCATCATTCTCGACTTTTCAAGTCTTACAATCATTACAAAATTTGATAACAATTAATTAGCAAAAATATCATCGATGTTGTATAGCAAGCCGTCTGTTACATTTAAGCAGAAAATGTGCGCAATGTAATACGGTCGTATGTGGCGTGTATGGGCAGATTGATAGTGGCTCGTATTACATTTGTGACTATTGTAAGAGTGATAATGTGTTGCAACTACAATATTATTAGATTTTTGCAATCAGATTAAAAGCAAACATTATCTATGATGTTGAAACGGTGTTCTCATGTATTCTATTCTTGAGTTGAAAATTGAGTTAAGCTGAGTAAAATAAAAATTTGTTTAGTTTGTTATTATATACGTCGTCATACGATGTTTGTGTCAATTTATATTTATGTATTAGTTACTTTTTACGTCAGAAAATAGTTGCACAACACAGTAGAGATCATGGCACAAAGATGCAATAAGGCCTTTTCTCGAAATCCATGAAGCAACTGAAAAACTTTGAATAAATAGTGTTGACTTTCATTGTTTATCATACAGATTACTATTTTCAATAAAATTGTCTTCTTTACTCTGTGTTTACCCAATTTCAGGCTCAACTGAGACTTTAACATTATATACTTTTCACTTCAATACTTCATAGAATCGAAATCAGCTCCTGAGAGATGATACAGATTTGTCTCTGAGAATCCAGTGTATTTCAACAGGGTGTCTCTTTTTATCCCAAGGCATAAAAATGGAAAATGAAATTCTCGTATATACAGTAAAAAAAATTGAGTTCTTCATCGTTCCAAATACTGAAAAAGATTAAGAACTAATTTAAGTTTTTCCGCAGTGAAGAATTCAAATCCGCTTCTTCATATTTTGGAGAACCAAAAGGAGTTTTTAGAACAACTGAAATTGAGTTCTTACTCTTTTGAGTTATCTATTTGGAATAATGAAGAACTAGATTTTTTTACTGTGTACAGTTGTATTATAATTAATGATAATGAGCTCAAAATGATATGGTAGAAAGATGAACATGGTTAGTTCTTGTTTTGTCGAAAAAATTATAGTGTCTCACACTCATATCAAAGCATGTTTCGATCAGAATCTACTGGTAAAGATCCGGCTACAGAATGAGGTAGTTTTGAACCAATTACCGCTCCCATTGAATTAACAGCGGTTCGTTGATTAAAAGCTACATGTATTTGAATAAACTGTCTCTTTTTGACCCAACGTACACTATCTCTCCTGCCATTTGCATCGCATGTTGCATTTCAGATATATATATATATATGATATTCAACTAGAATATAATAAATCCCAATTATTATTTTCTTTCCTTTCACCAGGCGACATCATTATTTCCGTTTGCTAGTGGCTGATCAAAATGAACAATCGAGCTATACCCGATAGGAGAGCCACAAGCAATCATTATTTCTTGCTGGACTCTTTCTCGCGTTAAGTGAATAATAACTAAGATCTTGGACAGAAATGTAATAACGATCTTGGAAAAAATATGAAGAAGTAATGCAACAGTAAAAATAGTAGCTTATTTTAAAATTTTTTCTTTTCGTCTATCACAGTTATAACTATCACGAAACAGCTTATACGATCACAGGATCTTCCACAAACAATTTTGTCCTAGAAAAAATGTGGATATTATTCTAAGTGTGAAAGTATTCGAACGATGTAAATAAGAGTGTAAAACAGAACGGTGATCCAAGAAATTTCGCTAGAATGTTTTCTTTTCACACTGAGATTTGTTTGTTTATCGTTTTCATGTTTACCTCTTTGTGTAAAGCTCAATTGCTTTAAATTCCTTTATGTACTCTACGTACAGTCCACTTTTGCTTCGATAAGAAATTTCAGTGCAGCCTATATCTTTTTGTTGAAAGTGTAGCATAATTAGTTATTACAACGGTATATACTACTGCTGCTGCACTAAATTTTCCGTACGTACTAATTCTTTTGTTTTAACTATAACTCAGCAGAGGAGTGGTCTTTTAGCAAACGGTTTCACCAAAATGTTACCCATTCCTCCGAGTATATTTGTGAAAAATACTTTTAAAATATTGGCCGCTCTTGTCTGTAGGTTAACCTCAATACTCAGATACATTTCGAAGATTTGCAAAAATTTTCTGTACGACTTATGTGATCGATCTTTTGACTCATCAAAGAAGTTTAAAGCTATCAAAACTACACTAATGGAAAGCGAAGAGGATAATGAACATTAAAGTGTTTGAAAAATAACTTTCTCGGGGCGGGTAGAGCAATTTTAAGGTAAAGTTGACATAGTCAACATTCAAATTCTGTAATGATAAAAAGCAATGATAAAAAGTTCAAAACATAGTTTTGGTAAATTGTTGCAGCAGTAGTATTTGTTTTTTTTTTACAATTGTACGAGTATTTGCTGTATTGTTATAAGAAAAATTATTTTATCTCCAGATGTTGTTCACATGATGGGGGATGAACCAGAGCAACAACAAGAGTTGAAAGAACAAGATCTTCCTCACTTGCCGAAAAAATTATCGCTCAGTGATTATCTAAATAAAACGGACTTATCAAATCCAACGAATTTAAACAGTTTTATCAAAGAAAATCATATTATACGTTGGGATCATGAAAGCGAACAAGAATTTGCCAAACGTGTGAAAAAAATTAATTATTTAAATTTAGCTCAGCAATTGATATGTAACAATACAAAAAAAGTAGTACATCATTCTAGTGCATTTCCTTCACAAGCAAATAGTCAGATACAAAATGCAGATGTAAGAGATAGTGATCAACAATATGTAAGAAGTAAACAAACAATTGTTATTACTTTTTCTTACAGTTTTCGTGTTTTTTAAATAGGTATCCACATTCTTAAACAACAATGATAGTGCTGTTAAGCGAATGAAACCTTTATACGACTATGATGAAGCTGATGAACAACCCGATAATTACGATGAGGAAGAACAAGAAGAAACATCAAGTGACAGTGAGGATGAATATATTCCGAGGAGAAAGTCGAATTTTGCTAACGATATTAAACAAAAATTGCATAATCTGGCTGCGGAAGTACAACGAACATTTGGCACGTCCACTAGTGACGACGACAGATTTTTAGAATCGAATGATGCCAAGTCGAAAAACCAGATATCGAACAAGAACACGTAAGTAACACATTCATGTACGATTCTTTTCAAATCTAAAGAGAGGGCTTTCTCAGATAAACTTAATCACATAAAGTTCCTCATATTTGGAAGTCTTTAGATTTTCCGAAACATATTCCATTACAGTTGTAAATTTTTTAAACTTTGTTTTTTATCAAAACGCCAGTTATAATGAAACTTACGAAAAACTTTGCTGCATTAAAATTTTAGAAGAAAAACTCTAGTTTTTATTTATATATATATATTGCATATGGTATGGTCCATACAAGCCAGAGACTACGACAGATCAGGTGGACCCAAGGATCAGTCTGGACTCGGGTCACTGCAGAAAGTATGATCCGGTAGGAGAGGGAAGGGTCAGACAAAAAACTTTTCGAATTTAATACACAGGAGCAGAAAGCAACTTTCGTCGATATATGTTTTCTATCGAAAAAGAGGCTCTGATTTTTATTTAATCTTTCTGCGCAATGTGTGTTTCAGACACGCTTGGACAATATATGTTTCAGCAGACAGTTTTCAGTTTTAAGTCAACGACAAAAAGTTTCTAAGTCATTCGGATCAAAATTTGAGAAGTTGGTAAACAATTCTGATTGTACCGGGTTTGAGTTACACATTTGTGACCCGATTCGATCGCTGGTATAAACTGTGTAATAATAGCAAAACAATGAAACAAATATTACTTAAGTCTGATTTTTGAGCGCTACTATTAGCCATATATAACAGCTATTCATAACTGATTTTTACCGATAAGCAAAAGCCTTATTTTAGAAATCAAATTTTCCGTGGACTTCCTTATTATAAAAAAGCCAGTTGATACTACAGTGACGAGAATAAAGCAGTGTAAGTGATTAAGTCACAGGGCTGATTGAGTCCGATGGACATGTTCTGATCCATGTGTGGCATATCCAGTTTTATACGAAAAAAACTGTTTTATCTAATTATGGAAATAGTAGCAAACGACAGGACGCATTAGAGAAGGTTATCCGAAGTCATCTATTACCAGTCTAGAGATTCGCAGCAAAACTGATACCACGCCTAAAACTGAAGAGGCTGAACCCAACTGATCAAGATATCATACGTAGCTTAGTTTGTAGGAAATTCGACGAGCTTTACAACGGTATATGACACAAATGTACTTTAGAGATAATAACAGCAACTATTTTTAATTCCATTATTCAATTTTTTATTAAAATTCGACGTTTCGAAAATACAATTTTCATTTTCAAGAAAACAATAGATGACAAGACTATAATGTAACGTTAGAGTCAAAAATTTATCTCTATAGTTTTAAAATTTTTACCCGTTAATAAGCATAACAAATGTACTTGTTTCTTTACTAGTGTAAGAAATAGTAAAAACTGGAAGTATGTCGCATTTTTCCCTAATCGATTTACTTTTGATCCATAAAAAAGACTGGACCCAAAACAAATCGTAAAAGTGAATCGGCCATCTTGTAGAGAATTTCATGCTCTATCGAAATATACATAAACTGAGGTGCAACCTGACTTTTAAGCAGAGATGGGCAACTCCGGCTAAGTTCAATTCCAACTCCAACTCCACTTAAAGAAGTTCAACTACAATTCCGCAGATCCCAGCTCCAACTTCGTTTCAACTCCAATAGAAACTTATTTTGTTTTGATTTATTTTCTTCTTTATTTTATTAGTAGTTGTTTATTTCGCTATTGTTTACAAGAATACACACAAAAATAGTCATTTTAACAATTCAAAATTGCATTTCAATAATGTTAATTTTGAAAGCGTACTTTTTGCCATTCTACATCGATGAGATCGGAAAAGAAAACCACTCTGTGAAAATACTTTCTCTACCGGTGCCGACGTGGCAGGTACGCATAACAATTTTTGAGCTAATTTACTTAAAATCGGATATACTGTCTTCTTTTGAAAAATAAGTGAACTATTTTCACTTTCTTCTTTTAGAAAACTAACTATCTCGTCTTTAATAGAATTTTGTTTTGTCAAAAACAAAAAAATTTTCAGAGTTGCAAAAATTTTCAACTGGAGTTGTGAAGTTGGAGTTGAAAAAATCTGAACTCAACTCAACTCTAATCTAATAAAAACGAAACTTCAACTCAACCAGCGGCGTAACCAGGATTTTTAGTCCAATGGGCAAACTTCTATTGTATCGGAAAAAACGATGGGCAAAATGGGCAAGGTTTTTGTCGATGGGCCTAAAGATTTTTGGTCCAAAAAGAACACAAAAAAATGAAATGAGATTCTTTTAATTTTTGAATTAGATTCTAATTCAAAAATAAACAAACAATTCTGTCTATAGGCACTCTTACATATACCTTTCTAAGGGTTATACAAAAAAAAAAACGCATGGGTATATCTGCTAAGTAAAATTACAATGGGCAAATCTCCAAATGAAATGGGCAATTGCCCATTTGGCCCCCTCCCTGGATACGCCGCTGAACTCAACTCCAACTCCACTAAAAAGAAGCTCAATTCCGGAGTTGGAGTTGCCCACCTCTGCTTTTAAGTACACAAAAAACTGAAAATTTTGTGAATCTGTATATCCCATTAACTATGTGACCATATAAAAGTTTGCTCTACCATTTTTTAACAAATAGCAGTGAAGATATGATCTGAATGTTTTTCAATTCAGTTTTTCATCGTCTATCTAGTAGTAGTCGAATGAATCTTATCTACTGTTTTAGTCAAGAGAAATAATTAAATTACTAGTTGGATGGAGGAAGACAACAAGATGATAATGATGGAAGACAATTTTTTTCACTCTTTTTTTGGACTTTTTTCGCCCGGGAATGACAGAGAATAATAGAAACGTGACTTTTCTAATAAATTTGGTCATCGGAAATGGAAAAATCTGAGTGGGCTCATTCTCCCTCTGAAACGCCCCCGTCCTTTTAAAATTTAAACATTTTTTTTTGTGACGTTCTCAGTTGACGTCAGATACATTCATGACAATCTCACTTTACTCAGTCACGTCTGTACGTGAGTTTATTAGCCTAAATGTCAAATTAGTACAAAAATAAAATGACAGCGACATAATAAATATGAAAAATAACAATATACCACAGAGATAGGTGAGAAAATTAAAAGAAAAATTGTGTTTTCTTTTTTAAAAATAAAAAAAGTTATGAACCAAAAGTTTGTTATCAGCAATGTATGTGCCCACACTAATGTAATGAAAAATCTTGTGTGATCATCGAGCAATAAACATAAAATACATCTATATTAAAGATTGCCGAAGAGGGAATATACCAAACCATGTTTTCAGACATGCATTTCCGTACGAAGAAAACAATTTTTTTCCACAAAACTTTATCCGTTACATCTCATCGTGCTGAACATTTTGTGTTTTAGAACACACTGTTAATTAAATGTTTGCTTTACAAAATTCGTTCTTCACGCTTTACATTTTTGTTAAATTTATGTTCAAAATAGTCGATGAACAACTTATTTAGAAAAGTTAAAAACTGCGCAATACATGTCATTTGGTATGCTCTATCCGATTACATTATAATTAGAATTGAGTTTTAACGTTTGAACTATCAAAGATTTTTTATGAAATTCAATTTCTTAAAGTCTAGAGCGTTCATATGTTCTACAAATTAACAAATCATGAGTGAATTTTTTAGAAAGAAAGTCCCTCTTAAGATCACCATATAATGAAACTATTTTTGCTTTAAATTGTTTGTTAAAAGTCAGATAAAACGTTCGCTAACATCACAATATAGGATAGACTCGTAATTACTCCGATTTATATCTGTTCATTTTCTTCTAGTGTACAAAATCGACATCATGTATATACAACAGATGATCATCTTGCAGATAATTTTTTCATACCAAAAGTGGAGAAAATCGAGCCAACAGTTGATGAAAATGATGTATCATCACAATTATTTTATACAAATGAAAGTTTATTACCTCAAGTTGATTGGGAAAATCTAGAAAAACAATTAAAACAAGCACAAGTAGAACGTGAACGCTATGATAAGGTAAATATTTTCTTCTTTTTTTTTTTACGAATTTTGTATCCTATGATATAATATCTATACTAACTAAACGCCAATTATACAAAATCTTAAATAATAACTTTAACAAAAATTCGAGAAAAAAAAATAAAAAAAGATTATAGTTACCATCAGGCAACATATTTATTCACGTATTACCGTGCAGTTTTTTTTTACTACCATATAATTGAATGAAAGAAACTATATAAGAAATAATTTTTAAAATTTTTTTTTTTTTTTGTTTTGATATTAAGCAAGCACAAAATTATAAATTAACACGTTCATTTAAAGTATACACATCCTTTTCTTAATAGAGACGAATCAATGTTCTAGTTAAGAAAGAAAAGGAAAAAGAATAGGAAATATTTTATGTGTGTTTGTGTAATCACAGTCTACTTCTTTACATAGTATATTTTCTTTTCTACATCGATAAATGTATAGTGTGTCCAATGTCACTACATATACAACGAGCACGTCCTTTCTTTCTTCATTAAATACTTCGAAAGTGTATTTAGGATGATCATACAACTAAGCATAGTTTTATTTATTCAAAGTGAATTTCTAAAATGTCACTTGATTTTCCTACTATATTTTTCAATTTTCTTTTTTTTAATTTCGTTCTAAAAATTTATTATTGAACAAAAAAAAAAAGAAGAAGAAAATACATATAAAGTTGAATTTTATTCAATGTGTCTAAAAAACAATTCAATGGAATTATATATTTATATGTTACATAATGATTATTTTAAAGTTGAACTTGATTTGGAAAAAATTGCTTTAGAATTAAGGGTAAGTTTTCTTCTATTTAATTCAACTTTACTAAAAAATAAAAATCTATCGTTTTATCATTATTTACTCTTTAAAAATTGATTAAATTTTCAAATTGAAAGATAGAATCTCTATTCTTAATATATATATATATATATTCCTATTATCCTACTCATTTTGAATATAAACGAATTTACGTCATGATCCGCTTAAATCGAGTTGATAAATCATTTTTCTATAGAATATTACTGTTATAAAGATAATGTTTAAAAGATTTATATCTTACAATCTAAAGTTGAAAATTTAGTTTTTTTTGTCTAAAATTAGAATAGAAAGAAATCACATGATTGGTCGATTTTATCATTGATAAGTAAGTAAAAGATAAACTTGATAGTGATAAGTTTATAGTTAATGGAGAAAAATATGAAAAGGAAAACAATCTAGTTCTATCTGCTAATTTATAAGGTTAAGGACATCAAGCATTAACTTTTTCATTTCACTTTGTCTTTATGTAAAGAAGAAAAAAAAACTAAAAATAAATGAAATTTTCACATCTTTTATTCATTATTCATTCGAAATTCAGGTAGAAAAATCTTCATTTTTTTTTTTTTTGTTTTGTTTCTAATAACTTATATTCGACTCAATTATTTTTTTCTTTTGAAAAGATGCCATCGTAAGAACTACTTAAAATGCCTGAAGCACTTTTCTAGATCACTAAAACAATCTTTCTTGTCTATAGACTACTCTAACAGTGCCGTAGTCTATATTATAATTTTTAAATAATTTTTTTTTTTTTTTTTTATTGTATTGAATAGTTAGATTACTTAAAGAATTACAATTTAAAGTTAAGTATCATAAAATGAACTGATTTTTTTTTTTTATAAACAATATACTATTTCTTAAAAACTATTTTTCAATATTATTTGAATATTATGATGATACAAGGTCACTTTATCTACTCTATCTTATAATAACAAGAGATAATCTATAATATGAAACGGATGGTTTCAATTTTTTCTGACCTTCTATTCGTATACGGACAGCATGGTTAGATAAGGTCGATTAATAATAAATAAACTAATTCTTGTTAAGAATATTAGAAGTAGATATATTTTTGTAAAAACTTATTCTATTAGAAAAAAATTGTCTCTTCTCTCGAAGGATAATTATATGATATAATTTATAATTGACTAGTCATCCTAGTTTTTAACTAACTATTCTATCATAATTCTCTAAGCTCTGTTAATTTTGAATATAGTAGAATTCACATTTCCCTGCAGGACTCTATTGAAAAACATGTATTCACCTCAAAAAAATGACGAATAAATATCTTAATAATGACTCTGTTGATTATATTGGAGTTCATGTAAAAAAGAAAAGAAAGATGACAAACTATTGATAGAAAAGCAATAGAAAATTTGGGTTTTTTAATTTTTTAAAAGCTAGGATTTTTACATATCTTTTTGTGAAAAAATTAATTTGAAAATCATTTTTTTGTATTAAATTTTAAAAGAATATTTGAAAAATTTGTTCATGATTCAATAATTTCTAATAAAAATAGATAAAACTTATTTCAGAGTTAGACAATCAAAATTGTCTTCTTCATAGTGGAAATCAATGAAGACTATTTAAATTTGTTTTTATCGAAAATATGTAATTTTAATTAGACGAATGCTATTGAATATGAAAAAAAGTTTATTATTTCTCTCATAATAGATTGAATGTACGAGGAAGGTGTGATGGTGCAAATTTTGGATGTTGTAGATGTTATAGTGGTAAACGGCAATTTAAACTTTTTAGACTTTTAGACTTTCTTCTAGAAAAAGTCAACATCCAAAAGTGTTCACCTTGGAGTTTGAGTATGGTGACTCACCCTCAAACGGGCGCCCCCCCCTCCCGCGACTACACAGTCTAAAGGTCTAAAATGTCTAAACCGCCGTTCACCACCATAACATCTACAACATCCAAAATCTGCACCATCACACCTTGATGGAATGTACTTAAAAGCTTTGGGATATGATAATAACAATACATTTTAGATTTAGAAAGCAGACAAGAGTATAAAAATTGAATTTTTTTTACTTAAGAAGATTGTTGAGAAATTTGACCAGAGATCCGTCCAACGATTCGTTGCATTTTCACGATGTAGACAAACTCAAAACTTAGGTATATCCAGTTAGATTGATTTTGAAGGAAGATATAAACTTTTATTATTCAGTACAGAAATGTAGAATCTATCCGTGAAAATAAAAAAATTCTCCCGATAAGAAAATTCTAAAAAATTCCCCATATGTGTGTCAGAATGGTTTTTTTTTGTAGTTATTTTTCAGTAAAAACTCTCATCTTTTTAAAGTTTTTCTGAAAAAAGTTTTCCCAATAGTCTGTTGGTAGAAACAGATATATTCTACACTTTTGATTCACCAGTATTAGTACAGAGAATAGGTTTTCACGAATTTATTTTATCTTTTTTTTACAAAGATAACGTGTCATAAGACTCGACGTGTTCAATCATCTATCTTTCAGTTGTTTTTAAGATAAGAAAAAGATACTAATTCTAGAACTTCCAGTAAATTCGATGACATACTTGAATCATGTTTTAAAAAAGATACTTCGAATTATTTACCCGCAAAAGGGAACAAGAAACATGGCATTATCTTCTCATATATACTAAAATATGTTGTCGCTAGAATATATTTTATTTTTAATAACGATTACTAAAAATATAACCATCGTCTTATTCTATCGATAAAAGTGTTTTCTTCATTATAATACAACTGTATTGTATAATATGATGAATTTTTTTTAAAATTTATTTACAAAATCACTTCAGTTCTACGGATTAGTTGAAGATATAAAATGTCGATAATAGTCATTGAGGTCTTAGCTCTATAGAAGTGGAATTAGGAAATTACTATTATTATAGAAATTGAAATGTGAAAGGAAAAAGAAAGAGTTATATTGTTGTCACTATTGTGTTCAAATTGTAATAAATGCAGAATTAAAATAGGATAAAAGCGACATTTTAGTGGAAAATGTTCAAACACTAACAAAGATTGAAAGGAGAAATAGAAGCCCTCAAGTTATAATTTAGGAATGAAATAAGTATGCATGTTGTTGTAGTCAATTCACACTGTTCATGCAATTTTTCTTTTTAAAAAAAATTTTTAGATTCTAATATATATATATAAAAATAAACCTCAAGATATAGGTTGACTTTTTGTTTTCTTCACTTTCCAAGATTATCTAATAAAAGATTGTTTTGTTTATGTATTTCTCAATAAAACCAATGTGTAATTATCGTTTGAGTGACATTTTCTATATATAAAATACTGGAAGAAAAGTGAGTGTTTTCCTATCGGCCACATATGTTAAACACTTTGTTCTTTGATTAATAAAGAAAAAAAATAATACTAAGTTTTTTTTCATAGATGAAGTGACCAACAAACATATTTTGACCACTATTTTTGATTAAACCCGAATATATTGAACAAAAAACAGAAAAATATACTTTTTATAAGAGATTTTTGTACGTTTTTGTCTGGCATGATTATTGTCTCACATTATGTTTATCAACGAAAGATTCTGTGTTTGATAATTTGCTATGTTTAGCCGAGCATATGAAATAGAAATTGACTTTTTTTTTTCTTTTAGAGAAAAAGATGGGTATTTTTGATTTATATCAAACAGACATTGTTCGTATGTAAAAATGACATGTTTGAATGATAATAATCTATTTAATTTCAAATTGTTGTTAGACCAACGATTTTCGACATCTAATCTACAAACATTTTTTCCTATGTTTTGGCAAAAGAATGAAGACTAATCACATGTAAATGATGAAGCGTTTGGGAAATGATGTTTTTCTCGTTTCCCTTCAAAAACAAAAAAAAATTAGTCTATAGTTTAGTGCATATATTTAACGGAAATATCCGTAGAAAACAAATTTCGAAGGCTCAGCTATCAAAAAAAACAAGAAGCAAAAGAAAGAACAATAGGAATGACGAGATGCTTGTCATTGTGACAAAAAGTAAGAAGAATTTTTTTCCAGAAAATTGACATAAAAATAGAAAAGAAAAATGTGTTTTCATTAGGTGATGATTATGTGTCGAAATGTACTTAAACCCGGTCTTTGTATGAGCATTTTGTAAAAAGAAAAATTTTCCTTTTTTCTTTTCTTTTTTTCTTTGTTTTATTATTACTACAAATGGTTATTGTTATTGTTGTTGTTGTAATAAAATCTAAAACATTGTATCAGTACCGAAAATACTTTTTGTTTTGAACTCTATAAAACATATTTCTTAAAAACTTTTGAACCATGGTGATTGTTAAGACTAGATGGAAATGGCATGAATGTATGCAAGTAAGAAACGGTGTTTGTTTCTTAAAATATGCGCTCATCTACAAAGTCTATTTTTGACAAAAACAAGAGGGGTGATTGATTTTGTTTTTCTCAAACTAACCGATAGTCCATAATGACTGTCATCTCTTCATCTCTCATTTCTTCAGCTCAACGGAGATTATTATTTTTTCTAAAGCGTTACGTCATGAAATCAAAATTTTCCAAAATATGAGCAATCATTCGGTAATTTCTTTCAAAGTCATGATAAATTTATCCATGTATGAGTGAATATGCAGCAAAGATTTATCACACAAAGACAACCCTTGTACAGACACTCATACATGGATGAATTATCTAGCCCAAGTAGAAACTATCTATTAGTTCATGATAAATTTTAAGTAATTTAAACTTTGACGTTTCTCCTCTTGAGTGAGCGTAGGACGACTACTCTTGCTGAAAATGGAACAAATGGTTTTCGTATGATTTTGATAAAGAACAAGAAATTTTCGACACATAAAATTATAATATTTCCGGATTCTCTCTTTCTCCGGAACTAAAGAATTGGATAATTTTAAAAGCACATCAGTCATGTTAAAAATACATAAATCTATTATATTTTCTTTAAAACAAATTGTTTCGGTGCATGTTATTTATTAACATTCCGTTCATAGAAATCAAACATGGTTTATGTGTTTAATATGTAACTCTCCTTGATTTAGGCACGTTTAAATGATCGTGATGAAATACGACGAAAATTGGCTATGGGTAATGAATCTGAAAATGAAGACGATTTTTATACATCAGATTATATTAAAAAATCATTAACATCGTCTCATCGTATTCAAGGTTTGTATAAAAATAAAGAGAGTAGCATATATCTTTAATCCAAATACTGATCATTGATTTTCTGATATTTATATATATAAAAGTTAGCAGACTATATGTACTTGAAGGATATACCTTTCTCATATTTATTTGATTAACTCACAGAAGAGTAGAAAAACATGTTACATACATTTATTCTAAGAGAAGAAGAAACGAAGTTCGTTTGGGAAATATATTTTTGTGTGACTATAAAAGAGTGAAGTAGGATCACATAATACACACTACAATGTCAACGGCTAATAAATAAATTAATGTCAATCATTCAACATTTAGATTAATCTTCATTTATTTTTCTATCATAAAACGTCCGCTATAAAATAAAAAAAAAAAATAAGAATACTATACTTTTTGGGCAGACTCTGAAACAAGTATCTCGACTAGAACAAAGTAATGATGCCTATTCAATTATTATTTTTATCTCATCATAATTAGTGCTGATATCATTTGCACTTACCATCCCGTACGGCCTCCGTCGTCATCAGATAATAATCAGAGAAAAACAAAAAAAAAAAAAGAGAAGATATGTAGACAAATCTGCTGTATAATACACATGATGATTTAATATTATTTTCCAAAGAAAATAGATACTTTTTTTTATATATGCGTATTAACCATGGAAAGTGGCAACGAATCACATTTTTTAGGTTCAAACCTACAAATATGTTTTATGAATGAGCCAACAAGTGATAATGATTGTGGACCCGATAGTGAGATTATCAATGGACACGAAAGAAAATATCATCAGGTAAATGAATCTTAGTCTCATGTGATGATGATTAAATCAGTCAGCTAAGAAAGTAAATAAAAATATTTTTCTTTTGAGATGAATCAGAAAGTATAAAATTCGTTTTTTTCTTCTACTTATTTAGATTCAATCACGTTTAAGAAAAAATCTCAAACAAAAAGTAAATGATAATTCTGATCAGTCATCAGTAAATGACACTGAGAATGTGGATAATGATAATATACTTACTAAACAAAAAAGGCTTAAAGTAAGTAAGATATTATTTAAAATTTATATATTTATTTTATTTATTGTTTAAAGGAGGAAGCTAAAATGGCTCTTGCTCTTATTCATCCAATGGCTAAAATGCAAGTTGAAATTGAACGACGAAAAAGAGAAAAAAAAAAATCACCAATATTTGATATTGTATGTTTGTATTCAAATATTTTCGAAAATAAAATATATATTTTTTTTCTATTTTTGATTATCATTTATTCGTTTAGATTGGTATACATAATTATGATGAAAAGTCCTTTACTCCACATATGTTAGAAGATATGAATATTGGACAATTACAAGTAATTGTAAATGATCTCCACTGTCAGATAGAAAGTAAATTGACTTGTTTTATATACTTTTACTTTTTAATTGTATATATATTTTTTCTTTTTCTCTTGCTCTAGATCACAATGATATTCTTATTCCATTGTTGATTGAACGAGATGAATTGCATATGGCACAAGACTCAATTCTAGTTGATATTGAAGATTTGACTAAGTCAGTATATTTATTCATTGATACTCATAAAGAGAATTAAATTTTATATAAAATATTCTCTTTTAGACGTTTGCAAGAATATGCTGCTAATATAACATTCGGAGCAACAATTCATTCAGACAATTCAAAACCTAATCCACAACGTGTATTTATCATTAAACAAGATACAAATAAAGAAAAAAAGAAATCATCGTTGCTACATCGTTTACTACGTAAAGCAACTGTCATTTGATTCCAACTGATAAATTATGCAATTTACTCTGATTCAAATAATTAATATTACACTGTGAAAGACAAAATGAAGGAGTGATATGTTGAAAATTTAATATCCGTCTTTTTTTTCTATTGAAAATGTCTCGTTTATCCAATGCTCGTTCTATCATAAAACAATGTTTGTCATATAATTGAATATTTCTATATCCCTTGAACGGATAATTAAAAATTAATATTTCTTATTTTTTTGTTTTATTATTTCATGAAAATAAGTTCTATTGAATGTTTCCATGTTGAAATTAAATTATGTTTTCTTGTAGAATTTATATTAACAAAAGAAATGTTTTCTTTCTTTTTCAAAATCTTATTTCAAAGTTCAGTTTTATATTTATGCTGCGTTTTTAAATCGAGTTTTCCGGTTTTTTAATTGGTTGTTTGTTTAAACAATTCTTAATGCTATGCATTTGTTTCTCTTAATTAGACGATACGTTTGATATAAAATAAATTGCACAATGGGCAACCATGTAGACATTAGGCGAAAAAATGAAAGTACGCTTTTTAATGTTTTGAATAGTGTCAAATATACTTCGATTAACGGCCTATTTAATGGCATAAAAATTGTCATTTCAGCTATCGCGGTTAACTGAAAAAAGGCAGTTGAAAATTATATTGAAAAACGTAGAGTGAACTGAAGAATAATATTTTTTATGGATTGTGCGAAGTGTTCTTAACACATTAGCTGCCAATGCATCACGCCGTCAAAAAAACTTACATTATGATGTGATACATTGGCAGCTAACGTGTTAAACAATTCATATGTATTGAAACTAGATTTCATGCTCTATCGATTCGTAAAAAAAGTTTTTGTTGGCGTCAGAAAAAATAATTTTTCTATCTACGCTAAGTATTTTCCAAAAAGCTGTATTTAGTAAACTGCGCCCGTCATGCTTAGCCATGATTCAAACTCGATGAAACTTTCGCGAGATGTTCTTCTCCATATGATACATGTATAATATTAGCCAAACACTCCTGGGCTAACTTAGGTTTTTCACGTAAGATCCATTTATTTCGTCCAGAAACACTTCGAGACAAAAATAATGACATATTTGGAACCAACGTGAAAAACTGCATCGAATCCTGTGTCTTTCAACTACTTTTGACAAACAGAAAATTTTCGACTTAAGGGGGATGTATCTCCCTCCCTCTTTTTTATTTGAGAATGTTGTACAGTTCGATGGGCCACGCCACAATATAACTTTATGGGGTCACAAATGTAAAAAAAGGAAGAAAAATTTTGTAACTCAATTTTCATCAATGTATTTTGAAAAGAACCTTGCCAAAAACGGTACATGGTGGAAAAGAATGTTTGGTACAAAAAATGTGCGCAATGGCCGACTGCGGGTGGTAACGTTGTCTGATTCTTGACGTTTTCTTCCATATATTTTAAATTTAAATTCTTTTAAAATTTAAAATTTAAAAAAGTTTAAATTTAATTTTTTTTCAAAATTTTTCTATTACTTCTGAAAGACAGATTGTAAGTAGCCCAAGGTGTTTTCTACAATTCTGCGCAAGGCCGACCTCTCTATCTATTGTGGTTCTCGAATGGCAGGCATTTACCCGACAAAATGATAACGAATTCGGGTGACTCAGAAAAATGCCTGCCATTCGAGAACCACAATAGATAGAGAGGTCGGCCTTGCGCAGGATTGTAGAAAACACTTTGGGCTATATAGTCACCATGTTGAAATTAAACATCGACCGCAAGTTCAGAATCCGGTAACCTCATCGCTTTTGCTCTGTCAGGTCCACCACCTGACAAACCG
The DNA here is from genome assembly GCA_905250885.1 of Didymodactylos carnosus. NCBI lineage: Eukaryota > Metazoa > Rotifera > Eurotatoria > Philodinida > Philodinidae > Didymodactylos > Didymodactylos carnosus. Next base: position 2,874 of record CAJNOQ010000470.1, on the reverse strand, counting down.
TGATTTTAGCACAAAATATATAAGAGATAGAGTAAAGCCTTCTCTAGAAAATGCTGAAAACGAGAACTCTCTATCTCTTTCCGTTCTCGAGTTATTCTAGAAAAATCCATAGTAGAAACCCCGTTTGACTAAAACCGAGTACAAATAGCTGCTTATCGGTAATATTTTGAAAAGGCAAATACAGGAATTTGTAGTGCTTGGAAATCTCTGTCGAATGACGTATTGCTTTACCGTTTCCAATAAACCATTAATTTGCAAATAAAAGGGTAAGGCATCAGAGTGATATTAATTGGTATTCATTAGCATTGATTAATTATAAATTATTTTTTAAAAAAACATTTTTCTTCAAACCATAACAACAGACCATTGGCTATCGAGCAATGCATGAATGACTTTTCTACGATTATTTTTGACTGAGCTATAAGCTTTTTAAAATGAGGACTAGGACTTTAGACCTTACTTAAGATTTAAACTTAATTAATTAATAACTCTAGGAATACTTGCCAGTTCATCGAAAGAACTTAAGGATACATGTAGTCAGGTGTCCTCTTTAAACTGGCGAAGTCTGAAGGTACATATAGGGGGGGTGGATCCCCTTAAGTGAATTATAAGGATAAAAAGCTGTTTTTTCTTTTGCTGTCTTTTCCTTCGTCCGCAACGATGTTAAACTAGGTTAATGATGTTTGGTGATGGTATGTTGTGCTTAAGGAGCCGAAATAGGTCTTGGATCTTTTGGATTTTGTGCATAGCAACTTGTTGATGGCTTAGCAGTTGAACGGCTTAGCTCAGAGGCTTCGTATGATACCCCCTGACTCTTTGCAGTTCTGAGCAGCCGCTAAGTCATTCTTCCAGAGTCACATAAATGAGTTTTTATATTTTACGAATGTTTCTGGAACTCCCACTTAGCCCGAAGCGGTTTATCTAGAAGGGCAGGAGGTTGAGGATGCTCAAAATTTGTCCCTAAAGAGGGTCCCATGACGTTACGGGATATGGGCGGGATTCTTCAGGACGCATGGAGCGCCAGATTACCGTCAGGCATAGAAACCGTGCGTAGGTTCCCCCTGGTCTGGCAATCTGTGTGTCTGCGGGTTACCGTAATTCCACCATGCACGGACGACATGTGAATCCGTAGTACAGATGTGTGGGTGCCGCGGATGTCAGATAGTTAGATGATTGCTAACTGTAGTCTGAATGGCATCCGTGGTCACGGTCGATGATTCAAACAAACGCAGATAACTACCAACACAATGAGTACAGTCTCTAAAACTGCTGATGAAAAGAAGGAGGCAACTTTACACCAACTGTATGTCATCTTTTATAATTGTGATAGTGATTCGAATTTAGTAGTTGCAAAAGTATGTGCCATTTTAGATGTCGATGAGAGCGATAATTTTAACTTTGATACACACCCACACAATCAAAAGGAAAAGTCTCATTTTTTTATTTTTTTTTGCAGTATCAAATAATCTTTCTGCCAATCAAGTGTTAGACTAGTTACTACGCCAACGTAATTATTTGAATAATAAAGAACTCACAGACATCGGGCAACAACTATACGGCAGCGGCAAGCTTAAAGACAAAAAATGAATTCGATCTAGATGAAACTATTGCGTTTAAATAACATTTAGATATAAGCAGGAACCAACTAGATTTCGTAAAATCGTTTTGTAATCCATATATTAAAATACCTAACAGAGAATACGTACGTGAATACTCCAAAAAGCTAACACCGTTAATTTCTCCGTGGAGAACTAACACAAGAATACGCGTACAGGATCGTGAGCACGTTATTCGATTAACTATAAAATGACTAATCGAAATGTTGAATAAACAACATATAGTTGTGCCTACAACTCTTGAATATCGTGAAAAGATAGGACACGACGGCACCGGAATGATGGCTATGAAATCAGTTGACACACCAATGGAGAACGCTAATATCTTTAGCAAAATGTTTGGACGAAAGTTTTTTTCATATGAGTTGAGAAATTCGATTGTTGGCAAACTGCCTAGAACAAAATAACTTTAAAAAAATAATCCACCTTTATTGTTATGTTGCGATTAGACTCATTGACCGAAGACATCAATGTGACGAAATTTAAGCAGCTAACAGTCAATTTTGCTCTGCTAATAGCGCAAAAATTTGCTTGGGTAGAATACTCAATGACCGTTCATAGTCTCGTCTTCCATTCAGCATAACTGATTTTCATGAACAACAGTGTCGACCTAGAAGAACTTAGTGAAGAAGCACTCGATCTACAAACAAAGATGTCCCAAACTTTCGAAAGTTCTTATTTAGAAAATGTGGCTATTTGGATAATATAACCAATGTTTTCAATCGTCTATTTCTTTGTAGCGATCCTGTAGTCAAATATATCGTACAGACTTCGTGTGCAAAACGAAAAGAAAATATAATCTCCACCGCTGCCATTGAAGATGATAGCTTATTTGAAAGCATGATAGAAATTGAATCGTAAGAAGAAAAAATGTCGCTACACAATGGGCATTTTTTGCGAGAGCAGGCGGACTTTAGCTTTAGGAGTGAACTAAAATTTCATGAACCATTTTTTTATAGGTTTTTCATGATCCTCTTTCTAATGGCATGAGAGTTGGGTTTTGAAAAAGTTTTCTAATGAGTTTTCCAGAGATCCGGTCTCTGAAAAACCCTTCAGAAAACCTTCTCAATATTTAAAAACGATGCCACTGGAAAGAGCATTGTCGAAAACCTATAAGAAACACGTTGCGACTCGTTCAGGTTACTTTATCTTGAAATTCAAATTTTCAGCACGAAATTGTTTGTGTGAATCTCAAAAACTAAGAAATCTCTAGAATTCAAAATCGAGCTACCGAAACTAGATGAGTTATACACCATTA
>CAJNOQ010000469.1:0-49799 GCA_905250885.1 Didymodactylos carnosus | reverse complement strand
CATCGTTTCCTAAGAGAATATGGAATCGTCGGGAAATAGTTGACCTTAGTTGGGCTGTTTTTAAAAAACGTTTGATGTAACATGAAGAGAATTGTACGAGGTTTATGAAAAGCTGAACTTGTTCGTGAGCTGATTGTCAATTAAGGTTCTAATTTAATTTTTCTCTTAATTTTAATGAACGAAAGACCGTTCAAAAACAACAGTTTTCATATTCTCTTAGGAAACGATGAAAATACACTTTTTCTATCCGGTTTTTACATATATGATAGAGCTCATGGTTCTGAACAATTGTGCCGTTTAGCAGGTTACCAAAATCGATTTCTAAAAGACAGCAGAAGTTGTTTTCTGTCTATTCCGTGCGATTTGCACGGACTGTCCCGAATTATCCCATGCAAAATAGCTGAGTGTCCATCATTACCCCAAAGAAGAAGAAGAAGAAAACGACTATGTTCGTTCATTTTGGTAATTTCTAATTGATTAATCAAGGATATATCCAAAGGACTAGCAATTTACAAGGTAGATAGAACTCAAAATTCTCTACAAGATGGTGTAGTTTTTAATTAAAAAGGTAAAACTTTGCCGTTGAAAAAAAGTTGTTTTACTTTCTTCCAGCCATTTTTGCTGGACTGTCCAGGAGCTCTCTGGAAATTGATGAGTACTAATTAATCTTATTGAACTTTAACAAGATTTTTACATTAGTAGATAGAGAAATGTTCGGTCTATCCACTTGCGAAATGTCGTTTTTTCCCGAGTAAAAATGCTTCAGGTATACTCAAAATACTGTGAAAATTAGAGAGGCTGTCCCGAATTACCCTAATCTACTCTAAAGCTTTATATACATATTGACACGTAAACATTTTTACCTTTTTTTCCCTTTTTTCCAAAACTGTTCTGTATATTAAATATTTTACAAAGAAAAAAACGTAAAATAAAAAACGCATGCATCAAACAAATATTCTCTGTTCATCAATTTGTTTTAATGAGCAACTATCTTGTGAAGAACAGTTTGATTTTGTTGATAATCGATAAGATTCTGCTTCTATTGGTTGTTGTTCTTGTTTTTCTTTAATTTTTTTATTCGATTTTTCCCGACGATATATACGATAGGCGATATCGAATATTTGACCAAACGTCAACATTATCTCTGTAGACATCATGTCAGTTTTAACTACAAATACGTGACAATAATTATGATAATCAATAATAGGAGGTGATGATTGTTGTTGTTGTTGATCATCGATTGAACGTTGTTTTTCAACATTGGATAAACGTTGTTCTCGTGTTACGTATGCAAAATATTTTAAATCATCATTATCTTGTACAGCACAATTGATTGTTTTAATATCATGAAAACATATGATGATTTTATCTTTACTATGTTTTAGAAACTCTACGCCGCGTGATGATATACTTAAACCAATGATGGGTAATACACGTGAATATTTAGTTGACTGTTTTAAACGTTGTATTGCACTACATATTGGACTTGTTGAAGATGATTGTGTTTCATTTAATTTGATTGCTGTACTACCTAATAAAAAAAATCGATTAGATAATGACGTACTGTTTAAACAAACAAAAAATAGATGTATAGAAAGAAATAAAACTAATTTATACTGATAATGAAAGCAATTTTTTTTCTTTGTTACCCTAATCTTATAAAAACAAACACTTTTTTCACGTACTTTCACTTGACTCTTACATATTGAATAAGAATACGTACCCAAATAGTTAACCCAATATACACAAGATTGGCTATCAATTAAACGATCTGAAACATGCGGCCATTTGTAACAGCGTGAATTAATTGTTGTAGTTGATGTCGGTTTTTTTATTTGTGTACGATATAGTACAGAATTTTCTGCTCCAATAGTAGTTATTGCAGATTTTGTATTACAACTGTCATCTGAAGAAGATTCTTCTCGTAGAGCTAAATGATTATTCGTTGTTGTTTTAATGGACGTTGGTGATGATGAATTTGAATTATCAAATGATTTTGAAGTTTTTTCTAAAGAATCGGTTATAATCGAATTTGAAGATGACGATAAAATTAGAGGCGTAGATGATATTGTATGTTTTAATTGTATATTATCACTATTTTGATCCTCATATGTTTGTACACCTTTTTCCAATTGATTATCTATTATCGGTTCTGTTACTAAATTGACCAATGATTTTCCTGTCATTGTACATCTTGATAATAGAGTTTTAGGCTTTTTTTGTTCTTCATTATTCGCTTGTACGGTTTCATAACTATTATTAGCTGAATCTAAAGATAATTTACAATCAAAATACCGTTCATCTTGTGTTGTTGGAGTTCTTATCAAAGAAGAATATTGTTGTTGTCGTTGTTGTTGATCTTGTTTGGTAATATGTTCACAAAAATGATACCGTTGAGATTGCTGAGATAATGTCAAATGATTACATTGAACACATTGTGATGAATGAATATGTCGACGTGATCGAATTGCATCAGCTTTTTGTCTCATTATAACAGTATTATTATTCGTTGTTGTAAGTATTAACGGCACAGTTGTAACAGTATTATCTAATTTTTTTGTTTTGTGATCGTCAGTTTCATCTTTTAGATTAGAAATAATTGTTTCTTTGTCTAAAGTTGTAGTAGCAATAGATTTTGACAAATGATTGTTATCAACAAAATCAATTAATGATACATCAGCAGTAAATGGTTCGCATGTTTTCTGATCGAGTACGGTTTTACGAAATAATGCTAAAAATTCAAAAATAAAATGAATAAATAAAGTAAAGATGTTTCATATAATTAAATCTTCAAAGTCAAAAAATGATAAATATATTTGAATATTTACTTTTATTTTCTTCCACTAAATCATTTTTTATTGACGCACTGTCTACATTATCAGAATTCGTTTTGCTCGATGTTTTAGAATGTTGAATAAAACTAAATTCTTTTTTCACATGTTCATCATCATGGTTATTATTATTATTATTATTATTATTATTATTATTATTACTATCATTATTATTATTGTTGTTGTTGTTATTTGTATTTAGGTCACCAATAATTCCATTTTCTTGAATATCAGTCATTGGATAAACAGTCGATAATTTTGTAGCGTTGGCGTTTATTCGTGATCGTGGTTGTGATTGTGATTGTAATATAGTATCGTCTGTCGAACTTTCATCAATTGAACAGCCGGCTAATTCAAAACATACAGAATTACGATGTAATAAACGATCCGTATTTGTCATTGAATTTGAACGTTTTAATAATATAACATTATTTTGATCAATCGATTTTGGTATATCATGAGCAAGATTTGGTTGATTATGATTATTATCGAGTGAACTGATATTTATTTGACTTGAATAATTTTTACGTCGAAATAAACGTACACCATTATTAGCACGATTTTTCAAACGACTCGATATTGGTTCAAATTTTTTCGGCCATAACTAATATTAAAACGAGAGAAAATGGATGATATGAATACGACTATAGCTGTATATATATATATCTATCTATATATATATATACGGTTACGTGTGTATATCGTGCAGAAGAGAAAGAGAGAGAGAGAATAACGACGATAGAGAGACTAAGGTTATCTTTTACAACCTCTTTTTCACCCCAGAAGAAGAGGAAAAAAAGGAAAAAGGGAAAGATTAGTACTAAGTGTATGAACATACATCCTTGACAGAAGAAAATGTTGAGTGAGACCTGTTCTATAGAGTTAGTGAACGAAATTTAACAAAAAGTCACTCACAGAGGCTAACAACATGATATCACTTATCCAGCAATTTAGAATACGGACAAAATGAAACAGTTGTCGTATCGGTCAAGATAATTTCAGTTTTAATTTTAATTACTGATGTTAATGTTCAGTCTTACCTTATTTTCATGTGGAAGTTCAGATTGACTGATCAATGCTAAATTACTCAAGGATGCCATCATTGGATGTATATCTGAAAAATAAATGAACTAAGTTAATATAATTATTTTCCAATTAGTAACAAATCACTTGTAAATAATTTCAACTAAATATGTACCCAGTGGTATTGAAAATATGAGTTGATGTCTTATAAACGAGCGCTTCAGATTGTGTTTATGAATAAATTGTTAAATATGTATAACATAAAAAACAGTCTCATTTTAAGTTTTGTTAATTCTTTCTGTTATTAAGAATGTTACTGTAAAAAAAGTAAGTTTTTTTTGTTTCATTTCGTTCTTAAACAACGCCTTCATCACAAATCGTCTTATTTTGTCCATATTATGCAGTTGATTGCTGCAAAAAATCATGAAAAGAACATTCGTCTACAGTCAATAGTAGACATATAGCAAATAAAAACTATGATCCAATATGTATACTGATTGTTTGCCTGTTACTTGTTCTTCTGTACTCTTGAAATATGACACACACATCATACTCGTTCTTCACGTAATATATGTTCATTCCATGTTATTCTTATTCAACAACGGTCTTCACTCACTGTATGTAACGAAAAAAATTTTACTTTTTTTTTGTTTTTTCATTCAAATACTCAAATTCAACGAGTGTACATTATCTGTCTAATACAAGTAAAAGAATAGCCAAAACAATTTTCAATTCAATATAAAGTGCCGCACATCATTCAACAATAACACATTAATCAGTAACAAATCTTTCAACTAGTCAAATAGAAAACAATGAAAGAAGTTATTCGAAATAAATTTGGTTTGTCAGATAAAATTTTTGAACAAAGAAATGTTAGAAATATTTTTGCTCATTATAGAACCTTTGTCTTCAGTTTTCAAAGATAGTAAAGTTATGCAGAAATACGAAACGAAATTATTAGCATTATTAGCCACAAGGTGATCATAAAAAAGGAAGTTTCGTCTTCAAAAAAAATAGAACAGTGATATTCTTTCTACAAGTTCAAATAATGCACAAAAAAGTGATGAAGGTGCGAGTAAGATAAAAAAAAGAGATGATTACATTCAATTCTGCTGAAGATACATATGACAGTTCTTAGAAAATATGCAAAGAAATTAACCACTAGATAACTGGAGCAAATTTTTTCACTTTTCTACACTTGAGCTCAACTGATTGGATTTTTTCAACTAATCAGTGCCAAAAACTGATGAAGTGTATTAGAAATCCTGTCTTCTTTTGACAAAAAGTAAAACTGGTAGATGAAAGTGTCAACTCTACTGATTTATTCTCAAGTTTAGAGTTGAAGCGTCAAGAAATTTACGTTGCATTTATACGCAACTATCAACATTCTTTCAAGGCAATTCAAGGCTTCTTGTTCTACGATTATCTATTGAATTGTTGATAATATTTTCTGAATGTAAAAACAAAGAATACTATGTTTATCTGAGAAAAATCATGTTTAATAGACTTACTTCTTAACAAAATTTGAATAAATTATCACAAACATTCGTATTCAATTAAAATAGCGAATTTAAAAACTACATTAACAATAAGTCTACTGTATAAATTATATCGTTTGGCTTACCTTCATATTTTTATCCCTCTTATATGACATCGGGCTAAAAACACTGAAAAAGTATATGCTTTTTGTATGTGCTTAATTTTACTTTACTTTGTAAAAAAATAACTCTCAGATTACACTGAAAAACACAACGTAATGTGTGTTTTTACAAAAGAAGAAAACAAGATCTGCATACTTAGAAAGGACACAAAAACGATTAAAAGAATCCGCAGTAAATTCACGTTTGTCTTCGCCCTTCACATGTATCAATCGTTAGTGATAAAATTAAATTTTTTTATTTTATTTGGTGACCGCAGACATATCTCTCTTTCTATAGTTGAACAAAAAAAAAAAAATAGATAAATTATTGTTTCATTGTAAAATAGTTTCTAATAGAGAACACTACACAGTTCTATATACTTCTTTCTTCGCATCGAAGTGCTGAAGTAGAAAAAAAAATTGAATTTTTTGTTTCTTTCTCTTTTTCTTTTGTATGTATATTTTATGTATGTCTAAAGGTATGTACTGTCAAACATTAAAAACTGACATATACGTACTTTGATATATATTGCTAAAACAATTTAGAATAAAGAATAGAACAGAGACAATGTCCACTCAATATCTTCCCTTTTTAATGAAAATATATGCTGGTCACAGATTAGAAACTATTATTTGCTGGATTAGCATGTCGCGAATGATGTGTAAACAGATCAACTGACAGAGAGAGAGAGAGAGAAAGAGAAACAGAGAAGAAGAAAGAGCGAAAGAGAAATGATTTATAACTTTTTTATTCTATTATCTTGGAGAGTGTTTGAGCTTCTTCTCACGTTTAACTAACTGCAAAAGACAAAAACAAATTATAGGGATTAACTTTTGTTAGGAAGATGGGATGAATATACAAGAGAGAAGACATGAAATTTTAAAATGCTGAGTATTAACTGAATCTATTTGACCATTATTTTTCTCTATATTAGCAATATGGTATCTGTTAAAATATTATGCTCTTGATATCAAGTAATCAAAATGTCCTTGTGTTCACTCAAAAGAGACAATGTATATGTTTGTAGTTATCAATCTTCAAATGTATAACAGATTGTATCACAGAAATAATATAATTGGAAGTATACGCAGAGCAATGGAACAATAAAAAAAAAAGAAAAGAGTATGTAAGGAATGTCTAATGTTGATTATATAACTGGCTAACTACAAGGTTATTGTGTTGATTGAACTATTTACAAGGCTACTAGATATTTTAATTTCTAATAGGTTATCGACATAGAGGTCAAAAATTGAGCTAAAAGTTCATTTTCTTACATAAAGAAATCAATGTAGGATGAAATAGTATTTCTAGAACTTTCTATTTGATAAGTTAAACAATTTGTTACCGTTTTCAATTTAGATCTTCCACTGCCACCGAATCTATCGATTGTTGTTCGATCAAATAACTGTTACTTTTTTTCTGTGCTCTATTGAAAATTGATATACCTTCGTTTGTTGTTTTCAAAATGTTTTTATACATTTTATATTTGTATGCAAAAATATTATCATCATATTTTTCGTTCTAGCATCTGTTTGTTTTAGTTTTTGAAAAAGAAAGGAGTAAAAATAAACTTTTCCTCTTCTTTCTTCTAATTGTTCAGATTATGCGCTATATTTTTATAAAAAATAAAAGTTGAGAAAAAACTGTTTTTGTATGCTTTATTTCATTTTTCTTCACTGCACACTTTTAACCTTCCATTCGTTTGAAGTACGAATGAGCAGATAAACAAGTAGATGTTTTGAATACTAATCTGCCTTCTAGTCAAGTAAAGAGACAGAGAAAAAGATTCCTCTGAGCAAAAAAACAATGTACAAAAAACTTTTCGAAATAAACGACATAGAAAAAAGTCGGTACATATTTTTCTAGTGTTAATTTTTGACCTTCTAACGCCTGAAAGCTTGTACCTATGAAGTAAAATATCGTTGAAACGAATAAAAACAAAAGGACAAACATTTTTCGATCTATAGAAAATGAGAACATCGAAAGTTAATTCTCAAGTGAGAGTGACAAATGAGTAATACGAAGTCTCTTTGCTAGAGTACAATAATTTTTTGACTTTGATAAGTTTGTTTCATAACCGCCTTGTTAGTTACAGAAAAGCGTAAGTCTAGAAAACTTGAACTGATTCTTACTACGTACGCAGTTCTTAAGACTTCTTTGCTGCAATCTCATCGAAGTCGACAATATATATTTTCATCGCTGAAAAGTGATTTTAAGATAGATTTATTAACCGCAGGCAAAGGCGAGTTTTAAAAATTAAAATTAATCTTCTGAGCTATGTTCGAGCGTGAAAATTTTTTCATATTATAGGCTAAGAATGGAAAAAAAAAGAATCTACTATCGGACTCAAAATGAAGTTTAGATGGATCTAACGTTCGAAAGCCACAGACTTGTTCACATCGTTTATTATACAAGGAGAACTCTTCCTCAATTTGGAAATAAACTATAACCAATACCAAATTGATCATAACTTAACAGAGAAAAAAGAGAAAAATCAACAACTTGTTGATTGTATTTGTTGATTATATTTGGTAGTTAATTTCTCAGAATGAATATCACTCTTTTGTGGACGATATTGTTGGTCAAGTGTTTGTAATTCATTATCATCATCATCTATATCTTTTAGTTCATTAGTATCCATAAAAGTATGTACAGAATTTGGTGCTGTTTGTTCACGATTTGACAGAACGGGCGTTTGCATAACATTTGGATTTTTATAGACGATATTGTTGTTATTTGAACTTGTTGTATTCTGGTGTTGTTTTCGTGGTGTTGATGATGCACCCCCTGACATTGTTGATTGAGAGTGTGTTTTCAAAACACCACCACCACCACTATTACGATTCGTAATTACTATATCAGTGTTCGTAAGTGGCTCAACTGTAATAGAATTTGATCTTGAGTCTGTTGTTGTGTCAAATCGGCGTGACGGATTATATGGGCTATTTGTAGCATTACTCATATGACGTTGTTGTTGTTTTTTCTGTTTTTTCTTTCGTTTCCATATAGCTTTGAATCTGTACCATAGAATAACGAGAATAATGGCAAAGGCGGTGATGCCAAAGATAGTGGCTATAACAGTAAACAGTTTAATCATATTATCACGTTTTCGTTTTTTATCTGAAATTGGACTGAGTGTGTACTTGAACCACGAAGGGGTCATGATCATAGTTGTATTTGTTACGTCGAATATTACAGTGGATGATGTACTAGTTTCAGTAGTTATATCTGTTGTTATTCTGGTGGTGGTAGTGATGGTAGTGGTCGTCGTTGTAGTAGTAGTTGTAGTAGTAGTTGTAGTAGTGGTGAGAGCTGAACAATTAATGAACATTAATTCATAGTCACATTTATCATCAACACCTTTCAATAACAAATCCCTCGTTGTGTGTCTTGCGTTACTCGAATGTTTTCCCAATACTTCTTCAGTATAATTTTGAATACATGTAGGTGTTAGTCTTAAATAATTATTGTCATCTAAATATTTCGCTGCAGGATGATTGGGAAATATTGTATATTTAAAATAATCATGATTACGATACAAATAATAAATTGTACATGAACATGGATGTTGACGTGGTAAATGAAATAGTGTACGATTAAATTTTGATAATATACAGAATGCAACATCACCTAAATCAAAACTAAAACAAGAAAAAAACGTTTGTTCATGAATTTTAAATATGTAGATGTTCACCTACTTTGTATTCAATAGATTGATAACATGTACACTAGCCAAGTTATAAATCCAATGAAAACTAGTTTTAATTATATCTACTAATTGTATACCTTCTAAACTTATTTCTCTCAACGATGTTAAATGTGAAAATGTGTCAATATCGATGTATTCCAATGGATTATAGGATAAACGTAAAATATGAAGTTGTTTTAAACCATTGAATGTATTATTGTTTAATAAGTGAATATTGTTGTATGATAATTCTAATTCAATTAAATTAGATAAATTTAAAAAATAAGGTATATCATCATTGGCAGTAAAATCAATGAAATTTTTTTCCAATGATAAATTTTTCAATAATGACAAATCAGCAAATGTTTGTTGACTAATTGTTTTGATATGATTATTAACTAACGTTAAACGACCATGAAAATATCGTAAATGTTTAAAACAATTGTCTTTTAGTTCAGTAATATTATTATTTAATAATTCAATTTCATATGTTTGAGTATAATCAATATTAGTCGGAAAATAATCAGATGTCAACGAAGTATGAATACTTTGAATTATTCTATAAATATCTATTGTTAATTTTAAATCTAATACAGTTATATTAATCATAACTGTTTCTTCTGGTAATGAAATTATATTATTTGTCTTCATATTTTCATTTATTGTATCATTTAATAGTACATTTCTTTTAGAATTTTTTAATTTTTTTCTCTCGATTGACGATAAATTTACTTTTGGAATGTACGAAATATCTGAGACTGTAGTTGTATCAAATATTATTTGTTCATTATCAATCGATGATTGATTAAATACTTCTAAATACAACAAAAAAATTCATTACAAAACAGGTCGCTTTTCATTAGTAGTATGAATCAATGGAACATAGACATGCATCAGTTATGTCACTAACATCAGAGCATTTAAGAAACCTGGTCTAGCACGGTTAGTAAGAATTATTTCAAACTGTGGAACGTCTCATTTTATAGAGAAATGTTTGCTCTATGTAGTCGTTGGAAGAGAAAAAGTTTCAACTCAATTGTGATACAAATACGAGCAATCTAGAACACTATAACGGCACATGATAACTGATCACCAGCGAGTTATAGAACTGTTCGTGTCTCTCTGCTGTAATGGGTTAAAAAGACTTTTTCTTTTTATCCTTTCGTTTTTTGTTCGATACAGATGGATAGAGTAAACATCTCCCTGCAAAATGAGATATTTTGCAAGTCGAATCGATTCTTAATAACCGCGCTACGATAATCTTCCTAGATGTCTTAAAAAACAGTCAGAAATAACTGGCCCATAACTAGATGCATACTGAATTCAATATAAAGTTGTATGTACCCACCTGTTGGTTGTATCATTGAAGATGTTGTTGATTTTGATGCTGTTGTTGTTTGATAATATTGTTGTTGTTGTTGTTGTACATTATTTGCAAAACCATAAAATTTACTTGATTGTATTAGAAATGTTTGAAATTTTGCACCTGCAAAAAATGTTTCTGGTATACGTTGAACAAAATCAATTTGTTTAAAATAAATATTTGTTGTTGTTGAACCACGAAATGATGGTGATTCACTAAATATAATTTGACCATATGTATTAAATCTTGAAAATGTTAATTGACCTATTGCTGAATTTGTAAATACATCATCGAATATACGCAAATATTGAGTATTAAAACGTAAACTACGAGCTTTTAAATTATTGAATATATAGGAATGTAACGTTAAATTATCACTATCAAATGATAAACGATCATATTGAACAATTGACCATACATATTTTGATGTTACATTTGTTAATGCTTTACATTTCATACGTGTCTCATTGCTACTTTCTTGTATAAATGTGTTACTACGAAGTTTTTGACATTGACATTCTTTTGGTAATAGAGTTAATTCACATGCATTCTTTGTTATAGTTAGTGTTTTAACAATTGGTAATAGACAACTAATCGAACACAACCAAATTGGAATAATCGATATCGGGTAAAGTGATTTTAGTACAATTTTCAAAAGAAGAACAAGAGAATGAGACCTAAAATGGAGAATAATAAAGGGTAGGTACAAACGTTTTTGTTTCATACAAAAACGATATTAGAAAACGTAATAGTAATCATTTACATGATCATATTCCCTTTTTGAAAATTATGTTTATTACTTATATTAAAATGTCAAAACAGAATCTTTTTTATGTCAAATATCAATAAGATCATATTTGTAACTATTTCGTTTACTATTTAAAAGAGTTTGGAGAAGACAAATTATTACTGATCTTACCTGAACATCTCTTTTACTCTTTTTATCATACAATCACGTATCTATGGTAAGTAATTGGACACATTTGTTTAGATTATATGATGTTCAAAATAAATGAGTCAATAACCGCAGTAACAGAAATAATTTTCTATTGATTCATTATCAATCATACATATATGGAATACTTTATTCTTCTTCTATTCTTATTATTGTGTATCATTTATTCATTCATTTACAGAGTTGACGATTGACAAAAATTAGTATAAAACATCTGTAATGGAGGTCTGGCTTTTTTCATGTTTTATTATTACAGGAACAGAACTTATAGCACTTTACATTGGAACGTTTTTGTTGAAATAAATTTACCGTGAACCATTCTACAATATATATATATATATATTTCTTTTTTTCTTCTGTTGTTGTAATAATCACATTTCCGTAACGATTATTTCGAATGAACAATAGGTTAACAATAATATTTATTAAAACTATAAACTATAGAAAAATTTTGAATTAATTTAATAAGATAATGGTTTATCGAATGTATGCTGCTAAGAGGTAAGTAAGTGTACAATTATCAAAGTTTTAGATTTGTTGATCATAGATTTCACTTTCAAAAGATGATTAACTATATATTTAACACTAATGATTTTATAAAATTTAGAATACAAACTTTATAGTTAGTACAATTAACTTGGTTATTTAGCGAATTAATCTGACGTTATTAGTCAAATATTATTAGTAATAGTGACTAAATGTGACGTTTATTCAAATACCTTATGTGAATGAACTTAATATTTATATTCTATTTATAAAATCAAAATATTTGCGTAAATTTTAAGAATGAACCTATCTATGTACTCTGTGATTCTACATGAAGCTAGTTTCTGCTTCAAAATTTGAGAGAAAAAGGATATATTAGAACGACAAGATTTCATTAAATATAATCGTAGAATAAACTAATCGTTCATCTTGTAGAAGAGTTACACTAATAAAATCAAGAATTATGAAAGATAAATATTTTAAGTCATTTTTCTAGAAGACACGTGTTTTACTCGCTTAGATCTTTTAATAAAGCAATAGTCAATAGTCACTTGTACTCATAAGACAACATTGAGCCTGAATAATTTTTGATATACTTACATCTAATAAATTAATTATGTTTTTTGTCGATATATCACTATTATTCAATAATTAGTTGCACGAATTTGTACAACTTTATCTTACTTACGACGTTAATGATGATCAATGTTGACATCAATAACAAAAAAGAAAACCAATCTTCGTATTACTAAATTTGTTTATTACTGTTGCTGTTGTTGTTGTTGTTTTAGTTATTGTTTAGCGATGCGAAGGTAAGAAATTGTATGTGTAAATACCGAGGATTTTTTCTCTGAAGAGTAATAATATTGTCTTAACATACTAATGTAATAAAACATATTCTTTTCTTCTCATGTTTTCTTCTCTTTGTTCTCTGTTCTTCTTCTTTTTCCTCCTCTTTCTCTTATTTGGCTAATTATAGAAAACACAGTGGTATAGCGAAGACGATTGTTCAGTATTGGCATCTCCCTTCTGTACATGGTTGAACTGGTACCACGTCACACAGATATTAATCATAATAAAAAAAAAATTTCTCATGAAAAGAAATTGACTATGTATAATTGGTTATTATTATTATCATCTTGAAACGATTATGTGTCTATTAAGGACAATGAACAGCATCATATCGTCTTCCGATTTCTCTTCCGAAAAAAAACATAACAACAAAAGAGCAAACGATGAATGTTAAATGAACATCGTTGTTCTGCTTTTTAATCTATTATCAATTGAACAAAAAGGCTGGCCATTGTAGTGAGGATAAAATTTTTTTATTATGATAAATGATCATGCAACGATTTTTATTGATGACACATCAACATATAAACTAAGATAGGTTTCAGATGGAACAAAAATTATATTCTAATCTTTTGTTTTCTTCTCTTATCTATATCGTAGAGAAAATAGACATTAAATGTTTTTGAAATTAATCAGTGATCAATGAGTCAAATTTGTTTTCAATTCAGGATTGTTGTGAGTTAAAAACATTACAAAACGAAAGTTATGAATATTATTCAAATTATACGGATGATTTCTCTCAAAATTCTATATTTTGTCGTATATAAAAGTTAAAATTTTTTGAAAATATTCATATTTATTAAAATAACTGAAATAAAATCAGTATAGATATATATTAAATTGAAAAATTTATATCTAAAATTCATTGATAGTATCTACGTCTTAATTGTATTCCCCATAGTTTATAATTCCATATAATTGGACTATCTATAAAAAAAAAAAGTCTATTGTATGATATTGGGAAAATAAATAGACAAGAACATGTGTCTTATATGGTTCGATATTGCACTATTTCTCTTTGTCTTTCTTTCTTTACCCATATATATATATATATAGATTAACCATTAAAAGCACATTGATTGATGTGTCGCGCAAGACAGAATCACATTAACTTCTAATTTAATAATCAGAAGAATCAGCGTGGGCACTACAGAACAAGAAAATGTTCAGTTTTTGAGAATAAGACGATTATTATTATGAAAAATAACAAATTCTAAGATCATTGTACATTTGAAATTTAGATATTTTTACCTTCTTTTCTTTGTAAATATTTCAGATTATTCAGAAAAATATATATCTAAAATATTTTTGATAGTAACAGTGCATAGCTAAATAAAAATAATAGACTTAATCTAGAAGAGATCTCTGATATTTTGTTTTGTTTAAGAATCCTGTTCTCCACGTGCCACGGTTATGTACTTATTATACAATAATGACTTCATAAACATGTCAAAGCGTAGAACAAAGAGAAGAAAAAAAAGCGAAGATTAAATAAATGGTGACAATTCTGCATGATATTACATTTGGGATTTTCTATATTCTGAAAGGACAAGAGAAAATAAACTTTTTGTGTAAAAGAGATCAGAGAATAATTGACCTTGTTCATCATTTTTTTCTCTTTTTTTTGTCTCAGGATTATGTAATTAGCTATCCAGAATGGTCATAATAATGTTATAATAGTTTAATAAAAATAATATAATTTCAACTTTGTACGTGTAGTGTACATATTGCATAATAAATCATTGTCTTCATACAATATGAAATACTAATAAACTTTTGTTTCTATTCGTTATTTCTCTTCTTAAATATTGTAAATTGTTCGACATAGTATTACAACGTGTTACGTCACTCACTAAATTAGAAGTTCTACTTCAACAATGCTATTGTACAGCGGCACTTAAGAGCGCTTTAAAAAAGAAAACGGTCGATTTGTCTAATTATTGCTCATTTATTCGATAAGATAGTTTTTTCTAGCTTATCTTCCAAATTCACATCATTCAATTCGTCGTCGACGCATACTGGTACGAATACCTGTCGATGTCGAGTACCTGATGCAACTAATACTCGTCCCATCTCAAGCAAAATCATTCAAAAATTATAAAATCACCTAAGTTTCCACCTACAACACAGTGGGGAACAACGTAGACATTGGTAAAAAATCGAAAGTGACATTTTTGAAAATTCGAATAGTGGACCATATGCAACACTCAACGGCGAACAATTTTGTCGAAGACCGTTTGGTCCTATCTTATATTCTCCTCGAGAAAGGGAAGTCGCAAGATTTTGCCTGTTTTTGCGAGATGCGTTATTTTTTCTAAGCAGTAGAGTTTTGAAAAACTTAAGTTTAATAGATTATGAAAGCTAAATATCTAAGCTTTCGATTAATAAAAAAAATTTTTCGTTTAAGTCATTTTTCTAAGGAAAAAATTATCGAAACAATTTTCGCATGCACGTGCACGAGAGAAATGTTCAGTATAGTAAGCGCGCTAATTTTAGCTAAAGTCCGTTCAAGATGAAACTTTCAGCATATGTTCTCCAACATGTGACGCGTCGATGTATATATGCCCAAAGATGCCCAAACTTCAGGGTCCGGAGTTATAAGGATTTCAAATTCGTAAGGTTTTTGAAAGGTTTTTTTCGGTTTTTTCGTGTTTTTCGGCACTTCATCTCAAAAGTAAGGACATATTTGAAACCAGCGCGCGAAACTGTATCGATCTGTATATCTTTTAAGATCAAAAGTCTGTGACGTAGGAACTGTCCGCCTTACCATCAGGGCCGGCACTCCTCGCTCAGACATAGACGGGTTTTGATTGGAGTTACCGAAGAAGTTATTTAAAGTGACAAAGTCTCCACAGCAAATCTCCCCAAGTGCTGGAACAGTTGAAGCTGTGAACGGTGTTTGACCGGTAAAAACTACACTTCAAAGACTTCTAACAGAAAGAAGAGAGAGAGACCGTTCCTCGACCTAACACTGTTCTAGAACTTGGAGAGATTTGCTGTCAGTGACTCGTCCAGTTTTTTTCTGGATGAGGGGTGCTGGTGGCACTGTCAGGAGAGTTGTGCGACGTTATTTACGCTGTAAGACCTTTTTTAACCTTTTACTTGAGGGAGAATGCTGTTTTCTAGAGGCCAGGTCTTTCCAAAAACGTTCTCAAAGTGTTGGCGAGGTCTGAAAATATCGTAATCGGACTCAGCGTACTCGAAAACCTATGAAACTTTAAAAAAAGTAATATTTGTCACCTTAAAACCTTCAAAACCCTCAAGATTCTCTAGAAAATCAATTTTCTGAGCACTATATCGGCTGAAAAAGTGTTCCAGAGGAAAGAGGACATGCGAAAACCTATGAATCTGATGTTTTGAGTGAAATAGATCAGTTTAAAACCAAATTTCCACGTGCCTACTGAAAATTCCCCACTGTGTACAAGCGCTAGACCGTTCTCCATAAGCTCCACATCAGTAAGAATAATAAAAAATGAAACATTTGATATTTGGCTCACAATGAGAAAGTACATTAAAGCAGACAACTTTTCATTTCTTTTTGCTATATTAATCAAGGTAACAACAGCACAGTCATATCATGAGACTTAGACGATTGATGTAGCTAGCCGGGGGTAGGAACCAATGACCTTTTTGTTGAGGTCATCAATAATGTACAATCAGAATCAGTGACGGATATGTGTGGAAAAACATTCATTAGCGTCTCTCATTGCTCTCCGTAATCTTGTTTCACTTAGCAGTTTGCGTCGTATACAAGTAATCGTATTATTGCCAACAGTGCGTGAAAGTGTAATGATGAGAGATTTTAGGTTGTAATAATACCTGGTGATTAACGTCCATGACATCACTTACTGCATATTATTTTGATTCAATCACAATAGTGTCGTTACAACGCAAGATATCAAACCGATAGATCCCTTTATTGCCCATCAAGTGATAGTAACGCAAACACAGACTGTCTGATGTCCTTCCACCATCCAGGTGAAAATCAAGTCTGTAAGATCACCACTCGTCTTCAATACGCAGTTCATAGCTAATGGTATCATACTGGGCCAAATATGTATAGTTAGTTAGTTTCCCCTTTAACACATTATTTTTCTGCAGTTGAGAACATTGATGTTTTCCTCACATAATTCAAGATGAATCAATAAAAACGAAGAAATGTGCTGGATAGAATAGATATAAACGATACAATGCTCAACTTGACTATCGTTCCAAACTCCTTTCTCTCTGTTCATCAACAAGTACACTAACAACGAACATCCGCAATATGACTTTTCACATCCTCTACTCTAAACATGCAAACTATTCCTCATGTTTTATAGAAACAGTTGTTAATTTTGATTATTCAGCAAGCAAAAATATGAGTAATATAACAAGTCTCTTAAATAAAGAACAAACTTTTGTTTCTAAGCTAACTTAGACAACAGCAATAATCTGCAGTTCATTACTCTTTGAGATCAATATTTCAATAAAAAGTTTTAGAAGAAAATAAGTTTGAATGATCGTTTTATTTAATACAATATTCTGAAAAGGAGAATTTTCTTCTTACAATTGTTTCTGAAAAGGAGGAAGTATTTGAGTCACAAGGGTATTGTTTCCTTTATTTCTACAACCACCATTCAGAATCAGACGTTATTTAGATCTTCGCTTCATGATGAAAATTTTCTTTTTGCTATTTCCATTGTGAAAGTATTGTTTTATATATTTGTTTGGTTTTAAAGTACCTATCTTCGTAAACATCTTGATAATATACATAAAATGGTTAATTAGCTTTCTCTGAAACATAAAAATTACATTTTATAGACTAAATCCAATAACAATACACAGAAGGAAAGAGCTCAGTGATGCAACAGCAAATTGTATAATACACGATTCATTAAGTTCAGGTGATTTTCGCCGAGAAGAATGCAATAATTTTAGAATGTAGTGTTATGAGGCTAAACTTGTCCCTAACATTGTTTCACAAAATTAGATGCTGATTATTGAATATAATTACGTTTAGCAACAACCAGTTATATTTTATTAACAACAGATGTATGGAAAAACTATCGTTAAATGTATTTTATTTCCGTAATTGGATGACTTTAATAAGAATTTTCGTTTGTTGTAAATGCTTACAAAGAAAAAGTTGTATATCTACGAAAAATTTACCTAAAAGTCCGATCTCGAGCAAACTTTCATGGAATGTTGACCACATTGGAGTATTGGGGATGAAATTCTTTTTTTGCCTTCTTGGCTTTCGTTCATTCGCTAGATGTCACCACAACAAGGAGGATCTAGTTGGAACTTTTCATAATTGTAAATAAGTTTGATTAAGCATCACTCAGAGCTAGATGTAGATCCTGTTAGTAGACATCGAGGGTTATTTGATGATGCGCTCAGATCGATATCGCTTTTTCATAAAAATTTCGTATTTCTGCTTAAGAATGGGAGAAGGGGAAAGACATGGTATACTCAATAAAACTGTAGCGTCTTCCCATCAATTTTATTCGAATACGGACTCTAACATATAAATTCGATAAATCACAAAATTAAATTCACTGGTCATGGTCTGTATATTGCACCAAATATTCATTTATAGACAAAAAAAAATTGCTCACTATCCTCACAACGACATCGAAAAAAAACGACTTGATTTTCTGAGATTCTTTCTATTCAGTCTGTTTCAAGACGAGATATGCATGACTAAGGCTATTTGGTCATAGTAACAAACATGAGGAAATTTTTCCAAAACTCACGATGATCACAAATTTTGTGATTCATTGTACCTGAAGAAGTACTAGTTAACTGTTAGTATTCAGTCAACAAAGCAACTAGACTGCCGATGAGCTATATACACTACAAGTCCTTTAGAAGCTTGAGATCAGTTATTTTTTCAATGGTCATGCACATCTCTAGTTCTAAGCTTATTTCATTTAAGATATTTAACATTGTGAAATATTGACTATTTTTTTCTTTAAACTTTAGACATTTCTCTGTGTCTGTCAAGAGATCGATTGAATCTCAAATGTTGGATGTATTTTTTACTTTTAATATATAAAATTAGAGAAATTAGAACGATCAAATTTTCAACAAAAAGACTCAAAACAAAACGAAATCACTTTTCATTTTTAACAGATTTATTATTTTCAATATGTTTCACGAATGTTTCAGCTACAACTAAAGGAAATATGAAACTAGCATCACCAAACACTTTCACTGGTTCTGCTGTTGTACGTATTTTTCCCCAAGATACTGCTTCGTCTGGTGCGGCACCTAAATAAAAAATTGAATTAATAGAATATTAAACAGAATTATGATTTCAACAAACAAACCTGAATCTGATCCATCATATTCCATTCCTGTATTAATATAAACAGAATAATCTGCACCATTTCTCATTAAATTTGCATTACAAATATGATGTTTCACTACACCACCACCCAAAATAATCATGCCCGTATATTTTGCGTGTACAGCTAAATTATTGATAGTTTTTAAATCTTCTAATATATCAATTTTTAAACCATGTTTACGATATGAATGAAAATAGAGCATATCACCTAATGAACCATCAGTTATAGCCGGACAAAAAACAGGTATCTGATTTTTTGATGCCCAATAATAAACAGAATTTGTATTATTTACTTCTCGACCAAGACGTTCAATTAATTTTGATGGTGTCCAATTAATATTTAAATTTAGTTGTTCATCAACCAATTGATCTAATATGGGCATTAGCCAATCTTCGAATAAACAATAATTAGTATTTGGTACTAATAAATTACCTAGAATAAATAAATAATAAAATAATGAGATTTTAAATATTTTAATTAATTGTAGTTTCTTACCTAATCGATTAATTCCATTTTTTCTTAATTCTTTTCCATTCAAATGAAAATCTCCAACATATGTTGCTGCTAAACACTTAATAAAATCTTCTTCTATTCCTCCAGCTGTTGTTACAATACAATCTACTAATTTATGTTCAACTAAATAACGTATTGTTTCACGACATCCACAACTAATCATATTACTTGTGTAACCCAAAAATAGGGAAAATTGATCTGTTGTACGTTTCAATATCATTTCATTTATTTGTTCAATAGCCAATCCAATATTTGTTGCTTGAAATCCAGTTGTTTTGAATGATTTTAATAGTTTATGATAATCCAAACCATTATTAAAATCATAACCACAAACAATATTACTAGGACACATCAAATCTATTGGATTACTTGGTTTTAATGCTGCTTCCAGAGCAATTGAAGGTGCAGACATTTGATTTTCTCCGTTATTCATAGTACAATTAGAATTACTGTTATCGACTTCTGACATTTGTGAAATAATAAGAAGATTCTTTATATAAGTATCTAAAAGAATCTTACACAATTGGTAGTTTATGTTTCGCAATTACTTGCGAAAGTACATGTAATATCAATTTTTGTCAAATTTCGGAATTAAAATGGAGAAAATTTATATTCAGAATCAACGATTTTTTCCAAATTACTTGTAATAGTTTTAGATACTAGTATACTCTATAAAATTGACAACAATAAACAGGATAAAGTCTCAGTTTTGGAGTCGTATTAATGACCTTTAGCCTACAAAAATAACCGTCCTACAAAGAAACTTAATTTATATTAAAATCTAAGCTTGAAAATCTCAGTAAGTGAACATGTTTTTTATTTCACAAGCTCAAATTTCTTCTTCATCTTGAATACTTAAATATATTTCTGGCAAATGAACAAAACTGTTCTTATTATATTTTTCAAAAATCTTTTTTCTTTAATTAAACTGAACAACTTTTTGTTCTGAAGGTAAAATATGTTTGAGTGAACAAATTATATTAATTTTAGTTTACCAATAAGACTTCTCTCTCTTGTTTACTCGAACATCAGACAAATACTTTATTGTTTTTTTCTCTCAGCACACGCACATTCTTTTTATTTTTTTTACAATAGTAGAAAAAAAATATTAAAATTATTTAACTGTACAGGTATTTAAATAAAAAATTAACAGAAATAGTCAATAATAACACAAAACAAATTAAGAGTTAATAAAAATTAACTATCAAAAATATTGATAGTAAAAACATAAATCTAGTAATATTTTTGTGTGCACAATGGTGGCGACATCGGTGGCAATGTCCATTGTTACATTTGTATCGAATTTGATTGAAGCATTTGTTGATAGAGAGTCAACGGTGGTGGTAGAAAAAGCATTAGTGATGGATGAATTGGTGCTAAATTAGACAAATATGGAATAGGAGGTGGTGGCATTGATGTAGAAAGAGTATTGTGTGGTAGTGCATTTGTAGTAGAGAAATTGTATGCGGCAATAGTTGCAGCAAATGGACTTTGAGTAATAGCTGGTGTTAAACTGCTAGGATTTACAATCCGAGTTGAAGATAATGACATTGAACTAGACTGAGTCAGTATTTTTGAACTACCTGCAGGGAGTACTGATGACTGTTGCTGTGTGATGATTTGAAGATCGAGATATAGAAGAAGACGTTACTTGATTATCAACAGAATGTATTTTAAACCAATTTAACATTTCATTGAGTGATAAATAAACATTATTTCGAAATCTAATACCCGTCAGTTGAATAGTAAAATATTCATGAATTGATTTACGTGTTGACATATAAGATAATAAAACTTTTGTTGGAATCGAATACGTATTGGATTACGACATTTATCATCACATAAATTATTTAAAATTTTAATTGACTCATGGGAATTGGGTGGTGATATTTGTGTTGTCAGTGTTGAAGTTGGTGGTTGTGTGCGATAAATTACGATAATATTTATGACCAACGATCTCAGCGACAAGATTGACCATTGGTTTAATGTAGCGAACTAATATGTCATCTAAATCTGCGAATTCTTTTGCTTTTCAATAACGTCAATGTTGTGTAATACACTATCGATTAATTTCCATGTAATTGTTAAATGATCATTTTTCTTCAACCAGCAATTTCAATTAAATTCAATGTTTGCTAGCAAACGTTGAATTAAATCGAAATTGCTAGTTGTAACTATAAGATTCTGGAAAAGGGTGTCAGAATCAATTTATTGTTTGTAAAATTTCTCTACTGATATATTTTAACAATATGAAAATAACGGAAAAATAATTATGGTAAGTAAATTTCACTCTTCAGGCCCGTGTTACATCTGTAGTCATCGTTTTTTTTAAGAAACATTTAATATAATATAACAGCATAAATTTGTAGAACTTCTTGTTAATGTACAAAAAAAATTATATTGCAACAAAAATAAGAAAAACAATGAACACTATCGTTCTCTAAGTGCTGATTATCTATTTAATCAAGCAAACAAAGAACATGAGAATAACAAATATGAAATATCCCTATAAGTGTATGCTTTTGTGAATTGGAGAAAAAAAACCAGCAAATCTGTAAGAACTGTCTATACAATAAGCATAGAAGAAAATATAAAAATTGACAAGAAATACATAACGAATGACATGATCTCTTGAAAAATTCTTTGAATTATACAGAAAATCGATTACAACAAGACTTATAAATAAATGTGCGCGCGTACATGGTTTGTGTATGTGTGTGTGTGTCTGTGTGTGTGTGTGTGTGTGTGTGTGTGTGTGTGTATGTGTGTGCGTGTGCATGTATATTAATTTAAAAAAAACAACGAAAAATTGTTTAAAATCTTCGGTAAATAGAAATAACAATGTAATAGAAAAGTGTACAGTTCACTTTGAGTCATAAAAAAAGAATGTAAACATTTCGCATCACAAGCACATACGAATACAGAAAAGAGCGTCTTTTTAAACCGGTGTACTGCTACTAATATCAAAAGAGAGAAAGAGGCTAGGTGTTTTCTGCAAAGTTTTATTCATGGAACACCGTGCGTGTGCGAAAAGAATTGTGCATATTATTAAAAAATGTCTTGTTCATTCAGACTTGAAAAAATAATTGTTCTATGTTTGAGATCAACAAAAAGACAAAAGAAAGTTATATTTTACAAACAATGAATAAATCACTGTATACGTTGTGTGGTTCTAAAGAATAAAAAGAAAAAACAACGAACACCGGACAGTAAAGAAAAAGCGTTGAATTAAAGGACCTTGATATATATATGCTGGTGTTAGCTAGACAATGGTGATTTAATTTTTTTTCTTCAAACAGGTTAATTTTTTCTAAAATTCTAATTTTACAATCTCAATCACATTTTTACATGCATACACCCTTAGTAAAATGTTTGTCTATAAAGAACGAGTTCAGACTTGCAGTAGAATTTTATTTTATTCATACAACTCGATTTTCTGACAAGTACTAGATATTTTTTCTAGTGCAATGAACCCTATTGTCCAGCCAACTCAAGCATATATATCAAAGTTCTTAATTCAAAACTTTTCCTAACTGTCTATGTCGTTTTTTGTTCTCAAGCAAAAGAAAAAAACTAAAAGAAAACAAAAAAAAAGAAAATGCAAAAAATGTTAAACGAAAGACAAAATAATGTATTGCCACCAAATATTCAAAAAAAATAAAAATTTTATCTCATATTTTCACGCAAGTTTTATCAGTATGGGCTTTTTGTATTATATTTCACGTTTTATTGAAAGGACGGAGCTTTGGACGGCTCATGCAAAACTTTTTATTTTCTAATAGTGGAACTGAGTGTTGCTGTACCAATTGTATTTGTTGATGATAAGAATGGAAAATTTGATCGACCAGATGAACGAGTTTTAGCTGATATTGTCATACCCATGCGTACATTTTCCCCACGCTCAGAAGACGTCGACGGCTTTTGTATTTCTTCAGCTAGAGAAGAAGAAAAAAAGTATAGAACAAAGATAGATATTATATATTAGAAAATAAAGTAACAATATATTAACCCATGATTAATATTAAAGCTTGATTTGCACATTTGCATGTGAGTCGAGACTTTTTGTTATCTTAGTTCAAGCAAAAAATCTTCGCTAAACATTAACGTATTATCATGCATCTTTTCCCCCAGGCGATCTCGTGAGTCAAACCTGCAAGTCCATCAGTGTGAAACGTCGAACTGAAACATAATATGTAATGTCATCTTCACTATCTAAGAAAATATTTTCTCTAATAGTTTTTCATGTGAGTCAAAAATAATATGGACAGAAAGAACAGATTAATGTTAACGCACACAATTTCCATCAAAACAACTGTTTTTTTGTTTTTTTTAAAATTTACATACACAAAGTTTTTGTTGCATACGGACTAAATACTTTTGCCAAGAAATCTTCGTATGTTGATTCTTTTTTATGTGTACGTATAATATTGTTGATAACACGATGTCGTTCTTCATAACTGAAAAGTGGAGAGAAAAATTTAGTTTATCAAAGAGAAATAATCGATTAGAAAACAAGAGAATAAAAAAAGAAAGAGTAATGAGAAAACAAAAAGCATACAATTCACAATGATTATTCAAAGTTGTTCGTCTCGCACGACTTGCATTAATGGCTGTAACACGAACCAATTCAGCTAGTACAAATTTATCAACAATTGCACCATCGAATAATGGACCAAAATTGGTTGTCTTGAAGAAAAGAAAACAAATGTAAAGAAAAAAGATTCATGACTGAAACCTCATTCTATAAGAATAGTCTATCTCTCACACTGTAATTGTTGTAAGTACAAGGAACTTTTTTTTCTAATACTATCAATAATGTGACAAAAAAGTCTCAAGATCAAATAGTATGTTTTTTCTATCTCCTAAACTTACTTCTCTTGTTTTATTTACCTGACTAGTTTTATCAATTCTAATTCTATACAATGAATTGGGTAACGGATGTATAACAATCAATACATCTCCAAATTGACTGGCTATTATTGATCGATCGTATTCATGATAATGTTCTGTCCATATTATTTGTACTTCATCATTTCCAATATGACGTGTTTTTCGATGATGTTCATCGTTTGTATTATGAATTGAGCGCATTTTTGTTGCAACATGAAACATAATTTCAACTAATGTATCAGCATAATAAACAGAATAGGTATTTTTTAATGGATGTAAACCACCATTAAATCCCGTATGTTTCGATAATTCAACTTCCCATCCAAGATTTGACAAAAATTCTTCATAATTTGGACTACCACTTACATTATTAAATATAGCTGTTTTATCTTCTTGACCATATCCAATGTATATAACGGCTAAACAAAAATAATAATTATTATTTTATAAGAGATCGTGCAATATAACATCATTATTTTACCGATTTTATGTGTTTCACGAGAACGTAATGTGTCCAAATATTTCATTTCACGTAATAACTGAATAGAGTTTGTTTTTGATGTATTTAATAATTCAATATTATTCCTAAAAGACAAAAGAATTATCTTATATACGTAAAAAATTATTATTTTAATTAAATATTACCGATTTTCAAACAACATTAAACCAAGTTGGTTAATATGAGAACGACACAATGCGAATCGATCATTTCGTTGTTCATTTGTTGCTGTAGCTGTTGATACACTTGAAACATTCGATTGTGTACGAGTTGAATGTTGATCAATATCTTGATTATCCGTCATTTCTATTAAAGAAATAAAATCTATATTTCCATATCATACGTAAAAAGTTATTGTCTAAAATACTTTGTGAGATTTTTTGTTGATGTTTCTCCTGTACATTTTGATAATAATCTATTTCAGATGTTTCCTGTTCATTGGTCATTCGTATTATTGCTGTTTCTTCATTTCTACTTATAAGTGCCGAAGTTGGAAATACGTCTGTTAACGTTCTATCTGAGTAAAATGCTAATTCTGGACTTTGATTATAAATATATTGTAATAACTAGAACAAAAATATGAGCTTCATAAGAATTATTGATGATCATTGGTAAAGCTGAAAATTTACTTTATCTAAAATATCTGCATCTGGTGGTTGATTTTTATATGTTGGTAGATCATGTGACTCATCAATAGGAACAGTAATACCACGAGTAGTAGCTGTTGGTTCGTAAGTTGACATAGATGGTAATATTAAATCTAAGAAAAAGATAACTATATAAATTAAAAATGACAAGAAGATTAAAAGTAATTTTTTAATTTTACCCATCGTTTTGTTAAGAGATGATGATGTCATTGCTTTTGACTCATGACTAATATCCCATGCATAACTATCCCAACAATATTTTCCACACAAATCTCTTACAATTGTTCGACATATTGTCGATGTTGATGTTAGTGGACTTATTGTTTGATGATTTTCTTCATTTCCATTTGGTGTTTCATTATCTGTGATAATTGTGTTATCAGCTGGTATTTCAACAAACGATATGAGAAAATCATCATGTATGACAAATAATTGAATATTGGATGATTGAATAACTATTTCATCTCCTGTTGAACTATTCTCTGGTGCTATCGAATCTGTTTGAGTTTGTAATTGTTTTTGTTGAATATTTTTATTTGACCAATCATGTCCTTCATTAACAGAACTCGTTACGAGTGACGCATCATCATCCGATATTGGAAAATGTGAATGTTCACTTAATAGACAAATAATAGCAAATTTTGAACATAATTTAATTGATTGACTCAATGGTATTTCTTCCCTTGTCGTTGTTTCTTGTTGTTCTCTTTGTAATCTGTCACTAGCACGATAAAGGTCAATTAAAATTGAAAATGTTCGCTGTATTATTGATTGTTGATGATGTTGAATATTTTTAGTTGTTGTATTATCATTTAAATTAATATTAACAAGATAACGATGGGGTATGTGTAAAATCCAATCGAGTAAGGCAAATATTAATGATTTTATTATGCGAACATTATTGCGCAATAAAGAGCCAACATCCGATGGTATATTAAACTTTAATGTGTTTATTAGACCATCAATAATTAACATGTATAAATTACCAGAAACATTGTCGCGATGATTCGATAGTAATGAGGCATATGATGATAAAAAACGTAACATATCGGCTGCAAACATTGTTGAATCAGCACTCTAAGTAAAAAGAAAAGTGTTGAATAGAAACTATATTCAACATAGACTTCATATTCATTCTTAAAACTGTTAACATACTGATAATATATTTAAACAAAAATTCTGTATAGCTAAAACGATCTATTTCGTAGATATGCAATGACGAAATAAAATGTGATTAAAAACTAAAGCAAGCTCAATCTAAATCCAAAAATAATAATCCGTATTAGCCTCCAAAAAAAAAAAGCTTAATCATGTCTATTTTATAGTCGAGCAAAAATTTTACCGATGCTAGCAAGCAAAAAGAATATATATATATTGATCAGAGTATGGGTAGGTGTTTCTCCTCTACTCACGTGATTATGTTTATCTGACGATATTGACCGTTTACTTTGACCCTTTAAATAATAAAGTTTGCTTCTATCGTTAAACTTAGTGATACTTCAAATTTATACAACTATTCTTAGCAACTAACCTGTAGACAATCCACAATAAATAACATGAACGGTTTAATCGGTGATTCTAATCGATTATGTTTTAGTTCTTCACAAATAAAAATAGCCAAACCACATAGAGCGATTTCTCTAAAAATAAAATAAACAATTACTATATAAAATAAAAGAAATATTTCTTAATAACAAACCTTGATTCTAACATTGTATCTTTTTCTGAGGCTTTAATTAAATCTCTCATTATCATACGTTTTAAATAGGTACGATCCATTGTTACAACAGAATAATTTTTTTCTTTTGGATCAAAAACATCAAGTTGTTCAAAATGATTTGGAAAACATACTAAACTGCTCAATATTGTAAGAGCTTCTATCTTTGGATTCTAGATGACAGAGAAAAATATTAGGTTAAATCAAATAAACAGTGTAAATTCAACCTTACCGTTTTTCCATCGACAATTGATGCTTGCTGACCAATTTGACAGCAAGCATCTGTAAACAATGGTAATAGTAATGTCGAAGATGGCCAGCAACGATGAAATAAATCCGCTTTACATGAACTAATTATTGCATTGATAATATCCTAAAATTACAAACAGCATTTTTTTAAACTAAAATAGAGTTGAATAACGTCCAAAACGAACCTGATCACCAGAATTTAATCCTTGATATAATGTCAATAAAAACATGTCAAGAAATTCTGCAGATGGTGGTTCATCATGATTATAAACGCCTATTGAACATAAAAGTTTATAAGCAGATAACTTTCCTTCACGATGACTTATGGGTAATGTTTGAATGGCCTATAATGTATCATCAACGTTAATAAGATAAGTATCAGCATGAGTTAAATACAAACCTCATAGAGCCATGGAGCAAATATCAATAATGGTGGTCCATCAAAATAAATATCACCTTGCTCAACTTCTTTCGATCCTTCATGTATCTAAAAAAAGTGTATAGAAACAATAAAACTAATCAATTCTTTCATTCATATTACGTACTCTACAAAGCATTTTCCATATTTCATTTAACGTTTTTATGATACGATTGTGTTGTTCCGAAGATTGTATGTGATTTATATTGCCTAATGATCCTAGCATGCGAAACCAAGAGGTATACGCTGTTTTTGGTTCTAATCGAATTTGTAGAATATTGTTTACATTCACAGCTGTATTTGTACTGCCTATTGTCGTTGCATCTTGTGGAACTAAAACAAATGCAGTACGTTGAAGATCTGAAAAGCATTAATAAATAAACAATTTTTTGCTTACAAGATTGAAGACTGTCCACTGTTGAATGACTAACTGGATGCTGTTTCGTCAGTGGTAACATATGTTGATCTAATAAATTTGTTTCTGATAGTGTATTTGAATGAGACCTTGAATCTATATGTAGTGTACGACCTGAAAATTAGAAAAACAAAAACTGAATCCTTCTTTATTGCAAAAAAAGTTTTAGTATATATGTATCTCTGTGATGTTTCTTTCTTGTACTGAGAATAGTATCAGTCAACTGTAAGCTAGTAAAAAAGCAAATTGATCTATAGGAAAACTAAACGGATAACTACAATAATAAAAATTCATTCGTCATACAATAGAATCAATGACATTTAGTTTTGAATGGAAAAGTTGTATTTCATCAATATTTAGTCCGTTCATTAAACCACTGAAGAGACGATGAAAAGAGAAGAAAAGAGCATAAATAAAAAGCGTCTTTGGGTTTCCAAGATTTTATAAATAGTCTGTTACTATTTTAAATTGTTAGTTCTATAGTAAAGATGACCGGCGGTTAATATGGAATAGGGAGGAAAAAAGAATAAATGGTTAATTAATAAAGCAAGCAAAATTAGGAAGTATTAATACACTATTTTGGTTATATCGATCAATGAACCCAAATGAAATGTATAAATCATGCCTATGAATAATGTTATTCGAATTTTGTTGGTTTTATCGACATGTGTTTCGTTTTACTATTGATTGTTTCTTCTACCCGCTTAGCATTTGACTGATCATGTTGTACGCAGAACAGTGAAACGTCACATCAATACATATACTAAATATATTAACGAGAAAGTGGTATTTTGTTTTTCTCTCAATATTAAGATATTTTATCATAAAAATGCTGGTGTTTAACCTAGTTTGTCTATGAAAACAAAATTCAACAATAAATTAACTCACTTTTTGTACTAAGACTAGAGCCATCAGCTAATCCACTTGATATTGAATTATCAGCGGCTCCTTGTAAACTTCCTATACTATTCGTTTCACCAACACTAATAGTGTTATTTACTCCAAAATCATCGCTTAAACCTTCACTCATTGGCGAATCAAGGGCATGAATATCGTTTGTTGAACTTGCTAAATAAATTTTTGTACACTGAATAAAACAAATTTCCAAGTATAAAGAATAGTTAAAGCGTACGTGAGTCTTTTGCTATTTGTATGGATAAATTTGATCTTTTATCATTAAACTGTTGTGATAAATCAGATATTGGATTAAAATTTTCGTCTGGACTAAAATGAATCGGTTGTTCTAAGTTTTCTTCAACATGATTACTAACGATTGTCGACAATATTGGCTAGAAACAAATATTTTTTCTTTCAGTTTATCTTTTGAATTATTAAAATTTCTTTTCACTTACTCGATTTGGTTGAAACGGATGTGATAAACTATCGTCGCTATTTGTTCGTATTCGTGTATTTGTTATTGTTGTTCGCACTGTTCTTGGTTCGCCAAAATCTGAATCATCATCTAAACTCAATGTTCTTGCACGTCTGTTTCGACTTTCAATAGAAGATGTTTCTCGCTGGCCATGTTCTGAAAACAAAAAAATTGAACGTAAAAGTTAACAGTAATCAAAAACATTTTACCTTGAGCACCGGTTTGCGTAAATTTTTTTATTCCTTTCCGAATTGTTGTCATTGTGTTTGTTGTTGGTACTTCAGTTTCGACATTATAAACAAGTTTTCCGAGATCTTTTGTTAAACTTCTCATAGTTAACTAAAAATAAAAATAAATTTTATATCTGAATAAATATACTTTTTCAACATTACTCACATCCCACTGTTCAATCACTTCTGGCCATGCCGCTTTTGATGATAACGTATCACTTAAATTATTCCATAGTTCAACACTAACATCGAGTGAAACCGAATGAAATAAATAAAGCAACGTCTAAAACAAAAAATGACGTATTTTATGTGTTAATTATGATTAAATCTATCATACTTTAATTGTATTTTCCACATGGGAATGATTATAAGTAGGCGGCGGTTTATCTTGTAATGATACTCGAACTATTCTGAGCATAACTTGTAACATCAAATCCCTATTAAATACAGATAGATGTAAAAGAAAAACTAATATTCTATGATCAATATTCAACAATTCTTTTTACCATGTTGTTCGATCTAGCATGTGTCTAGATGGTAATTTTCTATAAAATGTCACAAGTCCAGCTAGTGATCGATCGCGCTGTAATTGTTCTTGTTGATAACCTGTTGTCATTTGTTGATCGTCGATTGTACCAGGACGCACAAGAAACATATAAAAAGATTGTGTCATAAATATTTGTAACCAACGATTTAGACCCAAACGTAAATTATTATTTATGATATTATCGTTATTTGTCGTTATTGTTGTGGATGATGCTGATAGACGTCTATTATGATCGTCAGGTTCAAGCATAAATATAGGACAAGATTGTTTATCTTTAATCCAGTTATTTACAGAACGTAGTATATAAGAGGCCGCTAAGCCATTTTCGCCCGACATCAAATAACTCTATAAGAAGAGTGAAACATAAACTACATTTATATTATATTCTATTGTTTTTACCTGACGAAAAATTTCATGAATAAAATTTATATATTCCTTTTTGGATAATAAAACATTCTGACCTATTTCTAACATGATCGGATCAAGTGGCTGTTGTAACGACATGAAAACGTTTCGTGGATTTGTAATTATATTATAAAGTTCATTATAAGATGGCGATACGGGATCGTTCATTGGCATATTTCCACTTGTAGATATACTCGCATTACTTGGAAGAGAGGTCAAGTTTTGTGATTGCATAAAAGAACCCGTTAAAGGATGCAATTGTTGCGGAGATGTAATCGTTGGTACACGCGTTAAAGTTCTGTCCCGACTTTGTACATCATTTATAAACGGTAGTAACCACATGACATAGGCTGTACGAGACAGACAGCCCTGTTTACGACGACGATCCATATCGATCTTATTTACATCTGGTATGATGACTAAAATTATATGAAAAAAATTTGTTTAACTTCAGTTGAGTTCTTGAAATGTAACTATCGGCGTTTGCATACTATAATAGATAGATATCTCTAAGTTTTGCAAAATAACCTTTGACTTTTTAGAAGACAGGAACACTTGCTATATGTAGATAGAGAAATACTTTAGCATACTTGGAATACTTGAATCATAAACATTATTTTCATATAAAAATGTTGGAAATAACGCTGGTAAATAATATTTATTGAACATATTGAATAAAAATAGAAAACAATGTTCTTGTTTATCCATACGATCAGAATTTTGATCAGGTTCCCATAGTATACGTTTACACTAGAAGGAAAAAGTCGTGTTAAATATCTCTTTTGTTTCTTACCAAGTTCTCATTTAAACTTACCGTGTCGGACATTGTATGTAACATATAAAATAACCAACGATCAACACTTGGTTCATGTTCATTTGCGTTTTTTGGCCATATCGGTACAATATCGACCCAACGGAAATAATCTGAATAAAATAAAGGAAATCTGACCAATTTAGATCGATAGATTTTACTATCAGATATATTTTCGATCAGCAAATGGAAAAGTATTAGGTATCTCTTTAAAAATATCTTGTATCCGTAACAGCATAAACAGATATTTTATCAACCGTAATGTAAACACAATATAAATTCTAGATTATACTTACCAGGAGCCGTTTTAAATCGTTCCTTTTCAACTTCATCGCATAAATCTACTTTATCACTATTCGATTTTATTGTTCCTGAACTATTACTTGTGCCCAATGCTTGATTCCAATTTCGTATTAAATTTTTGAATAATAAATGTTCATCATCAATCGCATTTTCACCCAGTATTTGGTACCATAGTATAAACAAGCGAATGCCACGTGCAACGCCCTTGAAAAAAAAAAGAAAAAATGATAAAATAATATCACAGATGGCATAGAAATTCATACCTGAGGACTATTACAAACAACAAAATATTTTTTAATTATATTACATATGCAATGAGCTTGCCATCGTTGATGAACCAAACCTGGTAGAAGTGTTAAAATACGCTAGAATTCAAAAAAATAAGAAAATATTTAATCTAAAGATTTCCACGTCACAAAGCGTTACAGAATTAGTTTAATCTACCAGAAGCAGCCACATTTACAAAATCAAAATCCTCCTCGCATAAGTCGCGGATGTTAACATCAGACAAAGAAAAGTTTATCCCTTGTCAATTTGAGATCAGATTATTAACTAAATAACTCGTTTGTTTATTTCTACCTCAAGTAAATTCGTCACATAATCAAGTTCAATTTGATTCTGCTTGGAAACTAGAATAGATGAAAAACTAGTAAAGTATATATACTTTTTCCTTTCTCACTTTAATTTCACTCACATGTTCTTGTTATACTGTTTTCAACTTGACTAAAATTTTCGAAAAACAAATGGAATACATGTTGATAGGCTTGTCTGAAAAATGATTGTAGTTCATCAGTTGGCAATTGCTCTAAAGTAGAAAACATAAATAAAATATACTCTATAAAAACTTAAGCTATATTACCATATAATAGTTTTAAATATCTTTGTCGATCGTTTAAACTTTTATTAACATCGATAACTTTTTCTTTTGTTTTTTGATTTTCATCGACTTTGTTCTGTCGTCTCCCGAACATTCAAATTAAAACGTTCTCAATGTTATATACAAATAAATAGCACAAATAAAATCACTAACCATACTGAAAAACTAATTTATCTAAAACGGACGAACGAACGAAAGATTAATAATGCGATGCTATTGGACATTTTCACTGTTTACTGCACCAGCAAACATTTGTAATATAGAACTTTAAGCCATAATTGGGCGTGAATGATACGTAGGGATCTACATTAGTGTTTTTAATGACATGGCGGACAATCGGACTTCTCAATGCAAACCACCATGGAAAACTAAATTTAACCGTGGTTCTCATCGTGACTTTTAAGTTTCCTTCCACTGCTATGGTGGAAGTTTCCGCTGTGATGGAAATTTCTGTTTAAAGCACTGATCTAGATGTTGTAAAAATCTGTAGGATAAAAGAAATCTCATATTCAAAAATTTCGCAAAAATCATGAAAAAAGGAGAAATCCCAAGAGATCTTAGCGGAAATCGGATAAAAGTCCAAAGGAACTTCTATTTACACAAAAATTTATTGAAAGCTCCCAGGGGATTAAATAAATTTCTCTCCCTTCCACCGGAATTCCGATAAAAAATGGACCGGGAGACATTCACTATTCTACCTGCCATTCATTAACAAAAGGTTGATGTCTCGATCATCACTTGAACAAAATTATGAAATGACAAAACGCTAACTCAAAATCCCTCCTTAAAAAACAAAGAAAGTACTGCCAATGGATAAGAAAACTAGTTGAAGTCATCGAGAAGACTTTTGACTGAGGAAGAGAGCAGAAGACTAAATATCAATTATGGCATCATAATTTCGAGATATCAAAAATCATTCGATCTATCTACTGAACTTTTAGTATTATCTGAAAAAAACTAATATAGTCAAGGTTTCCGGTTGTTCTTAGGGATGGGAGGGGCTAAACATTTTGCTTCGCAGAAAGTGGCTGGTGGAAAAAAGTTTTCTAAAGTTTTAGCAGAAAGTTGCTGTTGAAAAAACGTCAAAGATTTTGCCAAAAAGTTCAAAAATATTTTTAGGGAGGGCCAGTACTCCCCTTATCGGGAATCCCGAATATAGTTTAGAGGATCTCACACTGTAGTTGACAATATTTTGTCTTCTATTTTTGTTTTTAGAAGAACGTAAAGGGTTCAGGAACGGACCTATTTCATCAACCTATTAGGTCTTCTTTTCATAAAAATCATTAAAAAGAATTTATTTTAGTATCGATTTTTCTGCTTATTACAGGGAAAACTGGTTAAGTGTTTTTCCAATTAGTATATGTGTTAGCATAGGCTCTGATCTCTATTCAGAAACAATCTGATGAGTTTGATTGAACATTTTGACCATATCAGCTGATAAAAGACAAACTTTTATCATTAAACTATATCCAAAATTTTTGCTCATTGGTGAAAAGATGTCCACTCATATCGCAGTTCTTATGAGGCAGTTCCATGGATAATCGATATAATAAGAGAGGTTTATTCGTAACTACCGATACCTTCATGCAACGAAAGTTGAAGTAATCGAAATATGGCATTATAACTCGTTGTCGGACATTTGAGCTGTAATTTTTCGAAACAAATGGATAAATGTTGAACAGAGTACTCTTTCTTAGCTAACTGATCATGATAATGCTGAATTATACTCTTATTCTTCAGTTGTTTTGTAATTTCTATTTGAGAAGCTCTCAGTATGTCGTCAATATATTAGATTTTTATTAATTTTTGTATTTGAATGAGTAGTAATCGAAAGAGTGATTTCTAAAACAGTTGTTTATTTTCAATATTGTGAGACATGACATTAGTATTCGTTTATCATTTGATTCATTTTAGTCCTAAATCATGTAGTATAAGCGTTTTTCATTTAATGATTTGGATCAGTGATAACTTAAACATTTTTTTATGAACAAGTTCTATGTTATCGTAATAAATATGTTTTATGATGCCCGGGCGTTTTATTTTATTTTTTTTCGTATGTGTTGTTGTTTCTCGACAGTAGACTTGTGGATAGTTGACAGATATCTTTATTAAAAGAGATATAGTTGTGTGCGATTTAATTTAGAATATAATTTGATAGTTTTGTGGTCTTGTTTTTCTTGACAGATATATATTTGCTCCAATTATGGATGAACAAAACGTATTATTATCAACAGAAGTAGAATTATTTGCTGAAGCATTAGAAACATTTGAAATAACTGACATTGCTTCAGCCAGGTACATCTACTATAAAAACATCTGAGAATCATTTATGTAAATATTATTTTTATTTAAGATGGCATACACAACATGAACATATAGAAAAATTAAATATGCAGGCGATATTAAATGCAACCAGAAATGAAGAGGAATACGTTAAAGAAGCCATAATACAATGTGAAAAAGTAAAAAGATAACTGCATGTATTTTAATAATGTATTCCATTATTGACATTGTCTATTTTTTTCAAGTTACCTGTTCTTGTGTCACAATTAATTACAACAGAAATTTGGCGTCAACAAATTTTCAATGAATTGATAAGAATGAAATTTGATGCTAAAATTACATTTTCTATTTATGTTATTGTATGTGTAGATCAATCTTGTGTATAACGATGTTCACCATATTCACCTTTTTTTCATCGTTATAGTTTTATCACGAAGCATGTATTATTAATCTTTTGGAAACATTAATGTTTCATGAAGAGATTTGTACATCATTTGACGATTATTTATTAGATTTAATTGATTATAGTTACCGAATATTAGTTGAAATGATACATCGTTTACAGCAAAAGTATCTCATCACATATTGGTTCTAAAAGTAAATTTTAAGACTTTTGAATTTCAGAGAATTACGTCATCATCAATCAAAATCATCATCTAAAAACAATCAAATGGATGATCGTTCAGTTACGTCAGAAAGTATGAAGGTCTGTCGTAATAATAACTATTGAAACGATTCCAAAAGAGAATATTTGTGTTTGTTTCCTCTTCTAGGAACTTGTTTCACAAGAAGAAAGTTTAAGATTTGATATGGCAATGAAAATATTGAGTATCGTTCGATATGTTTCCGATTGTCTACCAAAGTAGGTACAGCAGTTTTCTTTTCTCTTTTATATACATTTTAAAACATTCTTTCTATATATTTATTTAGACTACCAATTAGTGTTACATCCCGATTATTAGATAATTTTGATTTTGTTCTTTTATTAGTTGAGGTTATGGAATTAAAACCATGGGAAAAAATGCAAACCGATGGTGAGTGAGTATCTCAAGACTCATACAAGCGTTTCTATGGTGGTTGATTATTTCTTTTGTTTATTCAGGTTCGTTTCAACGATATATTGAGGGAAAATGGCAAAATATAAAAACAGAAGATCGTTTTATTATTAATAAAACAGAAGGACAGGTAAAGAAAAATCTCAAGTGTTCAATTGTCTTAATAAAAATTAGACTAGTGGTAGAGATAACATTGGTAGATGGCACAAGAGTTTTCAATTTGGTGCATTTTTTCTAGCATACAAAGGAAGAGCGTTCAGTGCTCAAAAATTTATTTTTATCTTTTAGGTATGGTTGGCTCTTTATCAATTATTATTGAGTCCACATTGTGTACAGAAATACGAATACACTGAATACAAGAAAAATCGTATAACAAAGGTAATAATACTTTAGCTTACTTTAGCTTACGCTATACAATGTGTCCATTTTGTTTTAGTTACGGTCATATATGAATGATGTTATTCTTGATCAAATGCCTAATTTAATCGATCTACAACGATTTTTAGAACAACTTAGTTTTATGGAACCACCATTAGTTAAAAAACAGCTTGTAATAGAACAGGTAACGATAAAACTGTATCTAATTGGTAGAATAACGTATGCTTACAGCAAAATGAGTGAGTGCAGGCTTTTCATTGCCGTGTAAACAGAATCTCTCATAACTAGTAGAATTTTATCTGAGTACAATGTATTAAGGTAGTTAGGAAACTACTTTTGAGATCTTACTATGAACGAAGAATAATTAGCTATAGTTGTTCTTATTAAGGTAACTGTATTATATGAACGAATAATTAATAAATATAAAGGTAGATGGCATGAAATAGCTGAAAAACAAGCAAACACTGTACTTAATCCAGATGATACTGAAGCACGAAAACAAGCACTCAGGTATAATGGTTTGCCTTTTTTGTCTAGCAACATGTTCAGTTCAAAGTAGTTGTACTAATTTCTAGATGGGCTGACACAATGAATTTCGATATATTAGAATCGTTTATAAATGAGTCACCTAAATGTGCAATTTGTGGTCATCCAGCAACAAAACGTTGTTCAAGATGTCAACGAGAATGGTATTGTAGACGGTAAGAATAATTATACTTTCAAACACTAGATTAATATATAGAAACATGTTATTCTATTTATCTCTTTTAATTTAGGGAATGTCAAGTGCAACATTGGCCCAAACATAAACCAATTTGTGAGATGTTACATGAACTGTCGAAGAATCAATCTTCCGAATCTGAATCTACCATTGTCTCTTAGCGAGCAAAAAATTTTTCTGTTTTAGTGTCTGATATTTCAGTTTTGTGCTGTCTACATACTCTTCTTTTCTTAATGATGTGATTAATTTCTACGGACACTGATATAGATTTGTTATGTGCTTACAGTTGTTCTCTCAAATTGAATGTTTTTGTTTTTAAAGAATATTCTCGGCAAATAAGTGAGAAAACTTTTCCGTACACAATATTGAAAAAATATCTTAAACTTGATAAGAAAACATTATGACAGAGATTGAAAAATCGGCTTTTATAGCTTCAGATGGATCGAGCTGAAATTTTGAGCAATAAATAACGACTATTAGTTATATAGAAGTTTTTGCACTTATATGTAAAAACGAGTAAGAAAAATGGTGATTCAAGAAGCTTTATTAT
The DNA here is from genome assembly GCA_905250885.1 of Didymodactylos carnosus. Classification (NCBI taxonomy): domain Eukaryota; kingdom Metazoa; phylum Rotifera; class Eurotatoria; order Philodinida; family Philodinidae; genus Didymodactylos; species Didymodactylos carnosus. The sequence continues at coordinate 11,746 of CAJNOQ010000469.1, read as the reverse complement.
CAAAATCTTGACTTTGTTTCTTGACTCTCTACGTTTTATCAAGATCTTAATGAAAAAAATTCAAGAAGTCGAGAGCATGATTATAAGAAAATTCACTAGGGAAATAACTATGAATAGGATTTATTCTTGTGATGATTGTAATTTTCGTGAGATCAGTAATATTCGTTAAAGAAACAGCTTACTTTTTAGGTTTTTTCTTCTTTACCTGTTACGCCTTAACTTTCGGTCTTTTAATTTGTCGTTGATATAGAATAATATGTTCATATTTTTTCCGATTTCTCTCATGAACTGTATCACAAATACTACTGTACATCCAGAATTTGACTATTTATCGTAAAGGGAAAGCTCTTTTTATCATTAAAAATGATAATCTAGCAATCTGTATAATAAATATTATATACCCTTCGACTTTTATCAGAATCTGTTAGTTCTAGTCCTTCACCTCACTACCAATAGTCTATAGATTGGAAACTAACGGAAGAATTTCCTGGATAATATCAGTCAAGAATTCGCAATTTCAGTGATGTACTATCTTTACAACTATCTAAACCGGTTATTTCTCGACAAAAAACGATTAGTTGCAATAACAGTCGCAGAGTGATATGTCTGACACAACAGAATGGTGATCCCATGTAAGAAAAAAACCAAAATCCATACAAAAGCATATTCAGAATGTTTGGAAACCGTTCTTTTAATCAATAATTTACATCTTTTCTTTGCAGTTAAATGTGTCGCCAAATATCGAAAAATGATGATGAAAATTGATTTAAATGAGTCTTAGTAAATACAGAACAGCTTTAAAGCATTTATTATTTACTTTTTATTCAAAATAAACTACATACTATGTATAAATGACATAATAATAATGACTAATGTAAGAAGATTCTAGTGAGATTTTTTCATCATGAATAAATAGACAGATGATAATCAAAGTTTTATCTAGAATGAACAATAAAAGAATTGAGACAAGTATAAGTTGAATGTGAAAAATCCTTAAGTGCAGTATCAAATTTAAATAAAAATTCAATCTTATATGAGAAACCCCTTCAAGCAAAATGGAGAAATGTCACTATTGATGTATCGGCGACAATTAAATCGAGGTGTGTTTGTATAGATTACTAACAGATACAATTGTGAAGAAAACGACAACATGATTGAGGTTATCTGAAGAGATGTAAAAAGCTGCAAAGAAAAATGCATATCCATTATGGATAAAAGGAAAGCTACTACTAGTTTGAAGCTAAAATATACAGCAAATCCATTTTTGAAATAAAAGCTAAAAGAATGGTTATTCAAACGGAAAGAGTTAAGTCGATAGCTATTACAGGTTTTGGCTATTGACTTGTTCGTTAAAGGTTACTTTCTTAAAAGAACCGATTTTCCGCTTTGTAAATAGCTGTAGTTCTTGATCACATCATGTTGTACTCGAACTTTTCTTTATTATTACTTTTCTTAAAGAACATGATGCGACCACTTATTAAAGTTTGCAGCGATCCTACGATGCTTACCGCTTTTCGACGGAAAAGCATTCGTAAGTCTCATGATTTAAGAATAAGTATGAATGCATTCAAACTGTTAAACGAATAAAGTTACACTAGAGAATGAATATAAACCACTTTTACAAGTAGTTCAGTTCACTATCAAGTAAGTTAACAGCGACACCTAACGCTGGTCTCGAGAAAAATAGTGTAAGACTACTGCATTATTTTGCTGATATGTTCAGTTAAGCGTAATGCATATTAATAACTAGTTTCTACAAACTTTCAAACGGGAAGTATACTGAGGAGTCACTCCAGCATTGTCAAAAACATGGCATCTTGCAACCGAATAAAGAAATTTCTTAATATGCTTATTTATATATGTTATTCTCTGCTCGTCGTTTGTTGTATAATTTTTATAAAATCGCCTAACAAATGCCGTCATCCGAGTTATTCGTTGGAAATTTAAATAGGGATGTGTCAAAGAGAGATCTTGAGGATATCTTTGAAAGTTATGGACGTTTGATTCGCTGTGAATTAAAGCAAGGAGCCTCAAGTAAGTGTAATTAGATTCTATTATCCAAATCAAATCAAATTTTATTGTTTTTTATCTTCTGTTAGGTTTTGCTTCGAGTTATGGATTTTTAGAATTTGAATCATCAAATGATGCTGACGTAAGTCGTACTCTATAATCCTTTAAGTAATATTCGAGAAATGTTTGTCGCCATATTTTGTTTCAAAAAGAATCTCACATATTCTCTGACCTTTTTAGGACTTACGTATCAAGGTCATTTTGATTTTTGTGTCGCCCTTCCTGCCTTAAAAGAGAGAAAAATAAATAAGAATGAACGCATACAACAAGTCATAAGTTTGAGCGCAGCAAGCATAAGAGAGAGATACACACACACACACACGTCAAACGTGCATGGTGATGAAAATGTTTTTGCTGTTAGCCGAGCATAACACACGTACAAGAAGTATCCATACATATCTTAGTCATACATACAGTAGTCGTGTATGAGAACAAGCCGTCATTGTTATCATCGCACATATAGCAATCACATGTACACTTTGGGTTATATACTTTCATCTTGTGTCTGTGAGCGTGCACTATGCCATTTATGTTTCTTCAGTTCATAAAGAGTGGTACGTATTGTGTTTTTGACTCGCAGTTTGTTGTTGTTGTTTTTATTGTATTTCATTATTAACTTTTTAACTTCTACTTTAGGCAGCGATTAAAGGCGAAAACGGTCGAGATCATCAAGGAAAAGCAATTATTGTCGAATGGGCACGTAGTTCACGAAGAGGTAAAATAGACAAATGACAAGTTTATTGATTTTCTATATCTTACTTTGACTTGCAGGACCACCAACTGGTTCAAACAATTTTCGTCGTGTATGTATTTCTCACTGCAATTGTGGTGGTAAAACAACATTTTACTTTTTCTTTATTTCAGGGAGGTGGTGGTGGAGGCGGCGGTGGCGGCAGAGATTTAACTTGTTTTAATTGCGGTAGATCCGGACATATATCTAGAAATTGTCGTTCGCCTAGACAAGGTGATCGTGGATATAACGGTGGCGGCGGAGATCGTGATAGAGGTGATCGGGGTGATCGAGGAGATAGAGGTTAGTTATTTGTTTTTACAACCAGCATTCTCCCACCTAACTTTTGCTTTTTTATGTTGAAATATTTTAGATAGGGGTGGTGATCGAAATGGTGGTTCAAATCGTTCTTCACCACGTGGTGGTTATGAAAGACGTCGTCGATCTAATTCTGGTTCTCCTGAGAAACGTGACCGTCGTTCACGGTATGTAGCTCTTTTTACAAATGTTCAAAAGTGTTAAGTTTCTTCAATTATAAATTTATTGAAAAACTACATCTATCCCTCTCGACGTGGGCTGTTTGTGTTTGGATTTATTGTTAAGATATGTTTTTTTCTTCTAGTTCTCGTTCACGAAGTCGTTCTGGTTCACGTTAAATTTTATGGCATGAACGTGGTAACTTCAAACAATTTTACATTGCAGTTTTGTATTCACACCAAATGTACTTTCTTTCGTGTGTTCTTGTGTTTTGTGTATTTGTACACTAATACATCATCTTTTTCTCGCCAAGTTTTGAATGTCCCCAATGTTTCTTTATGTTGTTGCTCTTTTACTCTGCAACAAAAATCATTGTATAAGTTTTTTGTTTATTTTGTGTGTCTATAAAATTGTTCGTTTGTTTAAACAAGAGAAAAAAACAGGTTTCTTTTCTATACAGAACAAATACTTGATCTTCTTGTAACAACAACTTGTATAGATTAAAAATGGATAAAATGATTGTTCTGCAACTTTCTAATACTAATAATTAAGACATAGTTATTGCCAATTACTAATATTTCGAAACAATCAACTTTGATTCAAACTCTACCAGCGATATTGCAATTGTCCTACAACCTTTTCCATCCATAATCAAAGCGTTCGTAAAAAATAAAATAATAAATACTTTAGCGCAGTTCATTAGCAAAAAATCAGCTTATTTGTTTTAAAAGAATGTGACAAAAGTTCAAAATTATAGTGAAATTTCGACAACATTGATGAGAAAACAGGTATAGTTTTTCTTTTTTGTTACAAAAAGACAAAATCACTTCAAACTTGCACAGTCTAACGATTTAAGTTGATCATTTTTTAACCTGTCTTGATAAGAATGATTAAGTTTTTATTTCCATACAATTGATTTTAAAGCTAAGTTATAGAATCATTTACGACTATGTTAAAAACTAGTACATACTAATAATTATACAAGTGAGAACACAGGTTTGTCGTAGAAAAACTAAAAACGAAATATCCAACCAGATGCGAAAGTCATATGGCAAACACATTCTTGACAGAGAACCTAATTAATGGTAAATGTTACAACAATATAAGACTATCTCTATTGGGATACATTTCTCTTTTCTTATACTCAGATAGTGAATTACCAATGCGTGTAGATATGTGCCATCATTTTAGTCGTGACGTTCTTTTTCTTTTTATGATAAGCAGGTGTAAAACCATAGAGTATTACTCTCAAGATGATTATTTAATGTCATTTTCTACAGATATACATATCTATTTTTTATATCTTTTTTTTATCAATATCATCATAAATTCTATTGCCATCTTTGAAGGATGATGCATTATAGAAAGTAGAGAAATAAGAAAATAAATATATCTATCACATAATATTGATCGGGGTAGGTATGAATGTGACTTGAATTTTGTGTGATATTATCCCTTTTCTTGCATTATACTAAGCAAAAAGTATCATAGAAAATTATCTCTTTTTCGAAATTGCCTTGAAAAAGAAAAACGTTTTAGCAATTTTAAATAGGTAAATTATTATTTTTCATCAGATGGTGTAATCTCGCAGGCCATTTGAGTTCCGTTTGTTATTGTTTTTTCTCTTAATGTTTATAAAATCAACCATACATCTAGGTAGTAAAAAATTACATAGAGTCGTACATGATTAAATCGAGAATCTGGACAAGAAGCCTAACATAAAAAAAACAAAAGCAAAAATAATAAAAAAAGATTTTCAGACAACGATTTTTTCGTCTTTTTCCTCATTTTTTTTTTTTTTTATTGTATGTACACCTGTTTTATTTTAAAGAAGAAACGAGACAGGAAATGTAAATGTCAATAAAAGGCGTATTTGTATTTTTGTCAAATAACAATATTATAATAAAAAGATTTGAGTAGAGAAAGAGAGAGGGAGAGAGGGAGAGAGACAGGCTAAAAAAGAATAGTTCAAAACTTCATCAAGATCAATTAACATTATTTTTCTGTCACACCCAACGTGCGTGGTAAACCCTATAGACGCACTGTTTTGTTTCCTATAAACTAAATAATTTTTTTTTATACGGAAAAAAGTGGTTAAATGTTTTTGTGTGGCACAGAACGATTAATTCAGACATGCAATTATGTTTTGAGTAATAATTAACTTTCGAACTATGATTTTATTCTAGTACAAAGAAAAGAAAACAACAACAACAACAACTGGATCTTTATCAGAACAATTGATTTTAAAGTAATAAATCAAGAATATAAAAAAAAATAAAATATAGAGCAGATTTTTTTTATTTTAATATTTATATATATATATATATATAATAGAGATTACTGCCTGCATCATTGTCATTGATAAATAAATTTTGATTACTCAACGGTAGTACTTAATATTGAACGTCATATGTCAAGTTTCTCAACTTTAGATGATCAAACAAGGAAAAGAATTATATATAGTGGAAAACTAAGAATAGTTTAAGAAAAGATTTAATCTCAGTAAAGTATATAACAGAAACAAAAAATATATGGGACTGACTGTGAATAAAACTGAATCGATGAAAAAAGAAAATATATGGAAATATAAAGTAAGTTGAAAACCTCTTTTAATAATACTTGAAATCTTTGTATTGAAGTAATGTAATTTTTCACGAGTAAACCCTCGACTAAATGATAAATTTTATAATTTTTCATATTTATTTTACGTAGATAAAGATGAATACGATGGAAACATTCTAATATATATTTAATGATGATGATGTTGTATTCAATTATATATCTTGTAATATTAATATTTGCTAATATTTTGATACATATCATCTTTATCGTTAAAACAACTTGGACAAACAAAAGGAAAACACGTTCGATTATTCAAAACCGTTTACCCATACAAACTCCATCTAGTCAGTTTACAATAGTTTTTATTATTTCTTATACATTTTTAACTGAAATTCACATTGCCACTTCTATTTTAGAAAAAAATTCAGAAAGCCTAAACTAGTACAGATATTTATTAGGAGGCGGATATTTTTAACTTTTCGTCAGTATTTTTGGCATCATTGTCACTGTGGAAAATGTTCTATCTAACCCTTTCTTTTTGTCTCAAGAAACATTTACTTAAACGTCAAAAAATAATCTAGTTATGCCACTGCCTACGTAATGCGTGTCTGTAGATTTCTGCAACAGATCTGCATAAATTTTGTGATTTGCACATTTCTGTGAAGAATCCGCATGCAGAATGTAGACAACATTTGTATCAGAATTCTACGGCTTGTTCAGCTAACGGTGCTTTTTTTTTCGCTCTTTTTCAAAAAACTATTGCAATAAATCTACAAACTAATCTAAAATTGCAACTACATAATTAAGTAGATTAAACATTTCCTATAAAATGAAAAGTGTCTGGGCTCTAAACGTTGATTCGTTATGAAAATACAGCTTTTGTATAAACAGCCCAAAAAATCGATTTGGTGGCTATCTGAAAAACGTGTCTAAAAGAGTGAAGACGATCTGGCGAAAATTGAACAAGTATACCAGTTTGTTGAAAATTGTTTGCTCTTCAAAATGTGATAGCATTTCAAGTTCGAAACTATTCTAATTAATCTGTATTAATCAAAGAAACATCAGAAAAACGGTAACACTGTGAAAATTATCACAGCACAGTTTTCGCCAGCTCGTCTTCACTCGTTTAGACACGTTTTTCAGATAGCCACCAAATCGATTTTTTGAGCTGTTAATACAAGAGCTGTATTTTCATAACGAATCAACGTTCAGAGCCCAGACACTTTTCATTTTATAGGAAATGTTTAATCTACTTAATTATATAGTTGCAATTTTAGATTAATTTGTAGATTTATTGCAATAGTTTTTTGAAAAAACGCGAAAAAAGGGGATCGTTATAGCTGGACAAGGCGTTTAGTAGATTCTGTGCAGAATATATACACAAATCTGTCGCAAACTGTTACAGAATATCAGCAGACTCTTCACAAATTGTCGTAGACTTACTACACGCTGCAGTCTTAACAAACCTGTTTGCTGAATACTTCCAGAGAAATCTATCAAAAACGTGAAAATATCTACAAAAGTCTTTCCACTGCTACAAATAATTTGTGCCGAATCCTGTTCTCTAACAAACTGCAATCTCCTCTCTAGTAAAAAAAACAACAACACTTGAGTTCCCTGAACGCGTACATATATACTACGTATCAATACTTGTGTGACTATATGGAAAGGTCACTCCCCTCGTAAAATCTGTATGAGTTTCCTGTCAGGATCCGAGACATTTCCTACTAGGATTTCGCTTTAATTTCTTAGGACCCTAAAATAATCCCACAAAATCCTAATGAAATCAGGTGTATCCGAAGGTCATAGGATTTTCTTAGATTCTGTTCGGATCCTAAGTAAACTTAAGCGAAACCCTAGTAGGATCCTAGTTATTTTTAGGATTCTGCTAGGAAGTTTTAGGTGGATCCTAAATGTCAGGATCCTGTAAGATCCTAGTAGGAAATAGATAGGAAGTGTGCAGGATTTTGTCTATGGTCTGTGGTAAAGACGAGGAAATAGGCCAATAGCGTCTTTAAATCTGGGTGGGCTAGCTCTCATTTTTGTTTCATATTTACAGATGTGGATGCTATCTCAACCGCTACCACTAGAGATGGTGACTATGCATCAAATATCGTTCTATTAGAATCGAATAAAAACTTTGTCTGTGATCAGACATCATCGGTATTTAGCAGAGGCATTCGACGTTATGAACTATTCATTTGCAGTGAGATTTTTATAATTAATTGGTTTCGATTCGGTTTATATTCGTTTTCGTGGTTTCCATCATACTTAAAAAAACATAATCAATTCTGCTTAATACAAGCATTTCTTCTACATTCATTGGATATTATTCATATTTATTTAACATGTCTACTTCAGATCTATTGGTTTTATTGTTTAACGTTTGAAAAATGTTGGCAAACAATAACGTACAAAAAAATATGTTTGATTCAATTATTTCTTCTACTATGGACTATCATGCTCACATGGCCAAGTACTACACATGATTGGTCATCGATTATTTACGAATCTGCTATTAATCTATGTGTTGTTAATTATTCATTTAATCGATGGTATACAATCTTTGTAATTTCACTCGGATGTCTTATACCATTTCTAATCCTTTTAATTATACATCACCGAGAAATTAGGATAATAAAACGACGTACAGTAAAATATATTTATTTATTTACAATCAATGCAGAAGAAGAACAAGGTAAAATTGCAATATATGTAAAAAACTTTAGACGTGCGTCATATATTATACTAATTTTCATATTAACAAGTATTCTTCTTTTATCCGTTATCCATACACCAGTCGAGCATGAAAATATATTTGACAAGAGCAACCATAATTTAACGGTACCATTAACTCAAACTTATACCAGTCAATTAAAATCAAAAAGTAAATATGTCCTATTACATATTGAATTGTTGTCAATTATTATTGAGCCAATTATCTATATTAATGCATTTCAATCGTCAATTTTAATCAGTATTTTGAGACCGAATTTATAACAGATTTGACGATACTTGACGAAAAAAGCTATTTACAAGCACATGAACGTATAAAAGGGGTCAGCGGTTGTGAAATTGATGCATTAAAAGCTAAATAAGATAAATATAGTATGGAAGTTAAATGGAAGAATTTGACCCATCTTTCAATCTAAAAGTTGACATGACTGATCCTGTTTCGAATGGCTTAATCAGAGATTTTTTCTACCCACTCGTTCCTGAGATTGAGCAGTCAAACTGAAGAGCATGGCAATTTTGGTTGAAAGTCGCGTTGTCACCCTAAAGAAAACAATTTTTCAAAATTATTTTTTTACCGAAATGTAGTTTGTGCTCTCTTCTATCGAAGGATACAATTTTCATATTTTTTCGGTACTTATACAACGTAAAAAAAGATTTTTATTAACTGTACGAAAAATTTTTGCCGACATGAAAAAGTTCATTTTTCACTCTAATGGGCCTACAGTAGAGATGTGCAGCCCGACCTGTACCCGATCCGATCCGAAGGTCGGGTACGGGTACGAAGTTGTCGGGTACGGGTAGAACAGTTACGAGTACGGTTTTTTTTAAGGTAAGTTTTTTTAATTTACCCGAAAACCGGAAGGTTCTAGTGAAAACCCCACAAAGTTTTAGTGAAAAAAGACAGGAATGTAACTAACATACATGAAGCTTTAAAAAAGAATTATATGAGAACGTAATGATAATTTGACATCTTCAGCCGAAAAACAAAAGTTTTTAACTGGAAAACAAAAAAGAGGAAATTTTTAGGTATAAGTCGATTACGGGTCGGGTACGGGTACACAGTTCTCTGATCGGGTACGGGTGGAAAACAAGTTTTCGGGTGCGAAAATGGTACCCGTGCACATCTTTAGCCTACAGAGAGCAACAATAAATATTACTAACTTTTTTTTCTCCATATATACTAGAGAGAGAATGGCCAATATTTTTGAGCATCATGTCAAAAGTCTCACTTATCTATTTGTCTCATTAATCCATACGCTATCAGACAGGTCAGACGAGTCATCGTTAGAGATTAATCATCACTCAAAGAACACTCACTTGACGCTATCTACCTTGTATAGTAAATATATACTGGACTATGAATTATTACATAGTAGAAAAACAACCAAGTCTTTGAAATTATACTCATTTTTCTGAAATAAAGAATATATTTAAAAATAATCGTTCATTTATAGCTCTCGGAGATTCGAATGATCCTTTCCATTAAAACTGTACGATGTGACAGTACCGGGAAGAAATAGCTGACTCGAGAGAGAAAATGTCTTCAAGAAAGAAAGAATTTTTCTGGTGAAAAACAATAAGTTTCCTTGCGTTTCACTCGGTCGACTTAAACATGAAATCTTGCTTAAACTAATACGTTAATTAACTCCATAAGCAATGCTAAATTTTCAGGTTTTATTGAATGGAAATGCGCACATGTGCATGTAGTTTAAATTCCTAGTTGAAACCACAGAGTTCAATAGATTTCTCCTGCATTCTCAGTATATGTGTGCATAGATTCTTCTTTAACAGTTGCTCGTTAATTATACCATATTTAATTGCTATGAAACCTTTTCGAATATAATGATCAAAAGTCACTAAAACCTTTGATACCTGATAATCTTACATGATTATATTGATTTTCAAACATCTGATAATTAACCAACATATAACATAGCGCGTGACGTTTAATCTGGCAGGTGCAAGGGGGAAGTATCGTATATTTCATCGCATATGTCATAAATATAGCTGACGAACACATATCTCAAATGAATACCGATAATTGGAGCTTTGCCTTTTCTATTCTAGTAATTGCGAAACATTTTATGAAAATTTGGTTCAATAATCGTTGATAATTTCTATAAGTAGAAACTAAATCATATGCAAAAAAATAACAATAAAGAAAATTGATAAAAATTGTCGAATAAGAATTAGATTGTACTTTTGTTCGGTAACTAATCACGCTAAATAGCGATAACTAAATAAAAAAAGATTAAACTAGTCAACAAATAAGTTATTTTAAACTTTATTCAAAATACTGAAGAGTATATAGCTATTACAAACATGGTGATGGAACAAAATATATCAGTTATGATGGAGAAAAAAAGAAAAGGGAAAAATTATGTTAAGAATATTATTCGTACTTAAGAGCCATTATAGATAAGGCACGACCTATTATTGTATAATGCTGCTCAACCGACCATCTCCGATTTCTTCCAAAATATGGGGCTTATTTAGAGCAAACATTTTCATGAATCTTGGCGAAAACCGGAGTTATTCAACTTTTACGAAAAGCCCCAAAAACTAATATTCCGCCATCTTGAAAAATTGTCAACTTAAACTACGTAACATAGATCGTAACAACATATGATTTAGACTAGTCAACTTTACCATAAATACTAGATAGTGTCTACTACAAATTCACACAATCGCGAGCTTAGAACAGATTTTCGTTCCTTTACAGTAGATGACGCTGTGAGAGCCCAAATCATCGACCTGTACGTTTTGGAGAACCATTCTCTCTCAGAAAATGGGGTGAATTTCTCGCACCCTACGATATTGTTGGAGTACACCAAGTGTACTATCATGAGCCATGGTGGGGTTTTTGGGATCTTTTAAAACCCGTCGGAAACCAAGTAAGGTTTTTAGAAAACCAAGACATGAAATTTTTCAATTCGATTTACGATTTTCAACTCAGCCATTTTGTAGAGCAGATTGAGTTACACATGTCAAGCTATTTTTATAACTATTCGATTAGTTTTGATGGAATTAGGAACTTTTAGTTCAAGTACTGGTTAAAAGCATACATATATGCGCGTGTGACTCTGGTCTTTAAAAAATTTAAAACTTAGTTAAAACTAATTGAATAGTTATAAAAATAGCTTGACATGTGTAGCTCAATCTGCTCTACAA